>UELX01006354.1:0-11109 GCA_900480035.1 Eupelmus urozonus | reverse complement strand
CGGCGTGCGGGAAGTTCGTTTTCTCGCACGTACGGTCGGAAACGCATGCATAAAAACAAGCTTTCCGCACGTCGTGTCAAAAAACTATGTACGATACATGGGCGATAAAGTGATTTTAACCTCGTGCAAACTTTCCGCACTTGCTTCGCTTATGCATAATCGCCCACGCGAGGTTAAAATCACTTTACCGCACTTGTGTCGTAAATAACTATTATCTAGTGTTCTTTGAAAATATGTTTGCATACTAATAAAAAAAATAGATAAATTGAAAATTACTTTAATCTTGAAAGTTTATTAAAGAAGTGAGTATGAAAATCAGTTATAAATATTATTTTAATTTTAATTATCATACCTAGATTGTCTCCTGGGTGTCAGAGGTGAACCTTGACTTATTTGTCCTAAATTTAAATTACTATTACCATTAATTCGACAGGTATCAATACGTTTCTTTGGTGGATCTTCTTGCTGAGCGATTGAGCCTCTTGTACTATTCCGTACTATTTCTAATTCATCTTCACATGCTGGTCTCTTACGTTTTCTTTCAAGTAGCAGAAAGTATATTACTTTTTCTGTATTGTGACTGAAAAATAATCAAATATTTTTATGAAATTTTTAAAATTATAAACAAAATATAGGAATAATTTTGTATTGGGAAAAAATATATTTTATCAAATACTCTTTCAAAATTTAGTAAACGCTTACATTATTGTAAGTTAAGATCTAATGATAATATCCAAAAAGGTATTCATTTTCAGTTAAATAATGATTGAAGTATTGAGGAAAATTATGATTTTACATTAAAGGTTGTGTAGCTGCTTCTACTGTAACTCATACTAATTACGATCAAATCACTTACTTTGGACTGAGCAATTCCTTTATAAGTTTATCTCGCTCTTTGAAACAACCCAGACTAGCTATGGCTTGAAGTACATCAGGGTCAATAGCATCTTCGGACGGAATTACATGTGTTTGTACTACATCCATCATAGAAAGTTCCAATTCTAATTCTCCTTTCCCAGCCGCTGTTACCCATACATGTCGGTTTATCTCAGCTAACTAAAAACAAAAATTTTATTATTAAATATTGATTATTAATAAAATAATTTTAAAATAATTATCTTAAAAAGTTGAATATTCAATTAAAGCGAAAAATCTTGTCAAATATTGTGATTTTGATTTACTTAATTTTGACTGATCTGATTTTTATGTACAATGAATGTAAAATATCGAAAAAAATTTATGTTTGTGTGTATGAATTAAAATTATATTATTTTTTTATTTTCTAAAAATTTATATTTATATTTACATAAATACATAAAATTGAAAATAAAATAAAAAATAGGCAGAGATAAAATGCTTTACAAGAATCTTACCGTTAGTCTTTTTTCTGGATTAACCTCTATCATACCTCTTAGGAGGTTTTGGCAATCCGGAGGAACAAAATGTGGTATATGAAAAACTCCACGCTTAACTTTTTCGAGTAATTGCCTTAAATTGTCATCGTCAAAAGGCAAAGCTCCAACAAGGAGGGCATACAGAATAACTCCACAAGACCAAACATCCGCTTTCCTTCCATCATACTTTTCTCCCTGTAATTATATATTTTTAGATTTATTTTTTTATATGTAACATGTATGTATATAAATAAAATTAAAAATATTTTTAAAGAAAGCACTTATGATACTATTTCAATAGACTAAAAAATTATATATTTTATCATATATTCCTATGGCGAAAATTAATAATTAAGTACATATTATACGAGATATTATACAGAAGCTCAAAAATTATATAGATCAAATGCTTTACGAAAAGCTGCCGTTGCCCATTTTTCAAAAAAGTTCCATTGATTTTGTTAAAAAAAATTAGAAACAGAAAATATTAATATCAAAATTTGAGTATATAGACATTACCGACAATAATTTTTTAACGAAGTCAATGAAACTTTTTAAAAAAATTAATGACGTCAGCTTTTAATAAAACATACACCGAAAGAAAATTTTAGATCTAAGAACTATATAATTTTTAGTAAAACTTACAAGATTGAAAAAATTAATACGAGAATTTTTAATTAGATCTGTACTGATAATTGTACTAGAAAAGTATTTAAGCTCACTTGATCTTTTCTAACTGATTAAGTATCGAAAAAACTAGAAATATAAAGCTCTCCTTACATTCTAAAATAAATATATTAACTAGAGAAAATAATGTTATTTGTACAAAATTTTATAGTTTGAAAAACGAAACAAAAACACTTACTATATATTATTATTATGTTAATTATGTTAACACACTTAAATTGTTCTAATAACAAAGAAATAGTTTACTATAATTCTAGTTTTTATTGCTAGAATTTTTTACTAGAGATTCTGGTTGCCCATACACAGAGAATTTCTCTCTGTGTACAAGTTTTAGAAAATTATTTTTTTTAAGTGATTTAAAATGTTTACGACATAAATTTTGAGTTCCTGTTTAATATTCTGTGTACATTTTTACCCCATTCCACTTGGCCTTAAATACATTCAAATTTAATTAACGAGTTGTAAACAGAAATTGTACAGTTAAATTCATGCTAATTATATTTTTGTACTCTTAAAGAGAGTATCACAAAATTGAATCAACTAATAAAAATTTTGGAATATATTTTAATGGAATCTGAAACCTAATTTTTACTGACCAAGTAAACATCGTAAAAACCCAATCAGAATGTTGACTTAAAATTTTGCACTGTATTAGATCGTATTATTACGGTGGGTTACTACGTACTGTATTTGCTAATACCATAATATACATTTTTATTAATCAAAAATTTATATAAACTGCATTGTTAGTAATAATAAAACTTTCAAATCCTGAAAAACTTTATTAAAATAACTTTCGATTCGATTAATATTATTTATTTTGAATTTATTTTTATTATTTGTTTGGCCTTATTTTCTCTAATATTTAATTTCAAAACTTTTAAACTGCTTTTGAACCGATCCAATGATCCAGTTATATGACCCACTCTTCGTTAGCATCTTTATTCACTTGAATTTAAATTTGGCAGTAATACTAAATCATATAGTACATTTCGATTAAGTGCGCAAAGTAAGTGATTTACGAACGCGTACAGTTCGACGTCCGAACAAAATAAATGTGTGAAATTTAATTTTTCAAGTCTATTTATAAGTTACAGCGCGTTTGATTCTCGCATTACAAACAACAGTTCATAGTGCGAGAATAGCATATTTACCAAACTGAAGACATGCATGAAAAAATGAATTTCGAACGCTGGTTTAGAAACAAAATATTTTGACTGTAATAATAATATTAAATTAAATATATAATTTAATATAAAATAACGTTTTCATATTGTTTATTAGATCCAGTCATATCTTATAATTGTATTTAACGATTTAATCGTTTTCTTTAAAAACAAATAGTGGAACAAGGCATCTCAAATAAATTATTTTTTTTTTAATTTTATGTCTAGAAAAAAAAAGTAAATGAATAATTACCCTTATCACTTCAGGACATGCGTAATGTGGTGAGCCACAACTAGTTTCTAACATAGAACCCGCCGGTTGTAAGGAAGCCATTCCAAAATCAGCAATCTTGATGTTATTTTTTTCATCAAGTAGTAAATTTTCCGGCTTCAAGTCACGATGACTAAAAAAATTTAAATTATGTATATTCCATCTATTCATAAATATATATTTTTTATTGTTAAAAATTGATTAATGAAACTTATAATTGTTGAATTACCATATACTGTGACTGTGACAGAAATCAAGAGCAGAAATAATTTGCCGGAAAAATCGCCTTGCTTCTTTAGGTGTGAGCCTTCCCTTTTTTACTAAATAATCGAATAATTCACCACCTGACACGTGCTCTAAAACCAGGTACCTAAAAAAAACAAATGTTTAGTAATGGAGTATTTTCTTAAAATAATTAAAAATCTATTACGTGAAGCTTTTATAATTATTTTTTATAGAGCCTTTATTTTAAATAGTTAAAAAAACTATAATTAACTTTACTTATAAATACATTAGACTTTTTACAAAGAGACAATCGTCCTTGTAATTTTATGTATAAATATCAAGTTAATATTATGTTGTATTTTCTACTTCAATCTTTGTAGTGCTTCAATCTAATGAAAATTGTTTCGCTCTAAGGGTAAACAATGCGCTAGATTACAAGTGATTAACACCTTATTATTATATGAATCACTTATGATCCTTGCATAATCACAATTCAAAGGATAATCAAAGGATTCTAGGACAATCTGATCTAATTGCAGCTGTTTATTATAAACATAGATTAATAATATTCAAATTGTTACTTACAAATATTTCTTATTTTCATATACATCTGATAGGCCCAAAACATGGGGATGGTCTATGAGCTTCATAATAGCAATTTCTCTTTCTACTTTTATCAATACAGATTCAGATAATTTTTCACGATTAATAATTTTAATGGCAACTTTTTTCCCCGAAACACAATGTACTCCCAATTTGACCAAACCTAAAAAATGTAATAGAAGACAAATTTTAATTTAATCGGATTAATTGATTGATAAATTTGTTTTTTGCATGAAATGGTATTTCTTCAAGTAACAACAATTAATGATTATAAAAGTATGCAAGTTCAGAAGAAATTTCATTATTTACCTGTTTGACCTTTACCCAAGGTCTTTTCTAATCTGTACGGTCCAACGTATTGATAACTATCTTGATTACTAGATCCTAAAGGAGTTTGTTTGTTTTGCTGCATCGTTACTTTTCCAATAATTTAATCGCAGTATTTTAATGAATCACGTAAAAATCGGCTTCATTTGATATTGTATTTGATTCATTAGACTCACAACTTGACTCTTGCTTTTGCCTTAGGTACGCATATTGATTTCGTAACTGTTGTATAAACAAGTTCTTTTACATGATTCAAGTGATATACATTTAACTTGATTACTATCTTCGACATTTTTGTTATAACAAAATGTTGAATTTTATATGTTAGTACAAAATACTGTTTTATCTCCCTTCCAAATACTATGGATAAAAAAACTTCACGATATCCTGAAATATACAATTTGTAAAAAATATAAATTTTACAAATAAATTGGAAAGAATTTGCTTTATGGATAAATTAATTATCCATTTTTATAAAATATTATATTCACAGACATAAATGGTTTGAAACAATTTTTTTTAAAGAATATATTCTGCAACAAAAGTATTCCTTTCAGCATCAATGAAAGTATTACATCGTTTAAGTAAAAATATTTTTTGATACAAAGTCAACAAATTCCACTTAATAGTTTGGTATAGCCATTGATGCCAGTGCAGTCATAATATTTTTAAAATTTGTTTTAGTTTTACAGTTAAACAGTTTTAAAACAAAAATTATCAAACATAAACTCATGCACAACTTAAATATAAAATAACTTTATATAACTGATGATAATTAGACGTAACCAAGAGTAAATATACGAAAATGAACATAAAATATAAATACAGCTAAAGCAAAATTGAGCGTGACTAAATATTCTTAAATTTGCTGTTGTGGTACGCAGTTATTTTCTGCACTAACATTAATGTATTATTAGCACATCCCAGTCTCAACGAACTCATAAAAATCCTTAATTCTATAAGTAAAACGGTGTAAATACACGTATTAAACCCGTAGAATAAATGGGATTTTATGCGTTACTATTAGTCTATTACAGTAGAGATAACTAGGTATTTGGATAGTCTAGTAAAATTTTATTATATCGAAGAATATTTGTAAAATATTCTTGATTTTTTAAAAACTTGAACAATATCATGAAATTGTTTATAAACATAAAACCTACTAAGATTCTATAAAATCATCTAGTAAAATTAAAAAAATTTCAAAGAATTTTTCATAATTCCAAAGAAGATAGCAAGCATTAATTTCTCAGTTTCTATGTAAGAGAAGAGCGTTTTAAGTAATGTTAATATTCCTACTCAGAGCCCTCTTTACATAGCCATCTCCTATCGAACCGTCATCCCCAGCGGAGGCGTTCTAACGCATAGAGGGCGATCGCTCGAGAGTAAAGGTAGAGGGAGGCGAACCGAGTCTTCATTGAAACTTCCGCAACCGAGGTAGGGATGTGTCGCGCGGAATTGTTCCTCAATGTTCTGCGTTTTGGAATCACTTGCAATTATTGATGTTCTTATAATAGAGATTTTTGTACCGTTGAAAAAAAAATGGAAAATTGAGATAACTTGTGAAAAAAAATTCTTGGAAAAATTAAATAGTAGAAATTAAAAATTGTTTATTGTTAATTTTGTTTATGAGATTATTATGCTCTTTTATTTAAAACATAAAGTTTTGAAATAAAATATGAAAAATGACTGCTACTAATACGCTTATTTTTTTATTTTATAAGTTAAATTTTAATTGTTATCCATGTAAAAATACATCTAATTCAACATTTTATTTTACATCTATTAATATTACTAAAAATTTTATCGAAAATATAAAAACGTTTGAATTGTGTTATAACCGGACACGTGTTTAATTACGCCGATGATTTATGCAAATAACTTGAAATCAATTCTATTTTTATGCATTCACACTCTTATTTTATATTTTTAGTACTTTTATGAATTATAATTGATCTATTCAATTACTGTTTATCATTACATTAAATAACTTTACTACTTAAGTACATATATTCAGCAAAACACGTTTAAATACTATTATCTTTAAAGTCTACTCATATTTTTCATAAAATAGGGTATAAAATCCTATGTATACACATACATACGCGTTTCCCTTACGACTGTGTGAGTAGTCTGCAAGATAATACATTCTCATGCTGGCGCATGCGCGTCGCTATATAAGTCGACTTTGACAACTTGTAGGGTAAATGGCCCCTCTACTGACAGGCGAAGAAATTACGTCGATATTATTTTGTTTACATTATTTTTACTGAAAACTTACATTTCTTTTGATTTTAACTTAAAAATTTGTAACTTACTCTATCATAATTTTCGTTTACTATTATTTTGATAAAAAAGCAATAACTATAAAAGTTTTAGGATACTGCAGTGTAGTAAATCATGACAGTGCTAAGTTATTCTTTACTCTTGACTCTCAACTACTGACACTGACATATATTCATGTTGTATTAAATTAAATTATTTACTGACGCTTATCTCGTACTTTTAATCTATTTTAATCAGTATAATTACATTTAAAATAAGTCGATTGATTAATTTGGATTAGGATTTTTATAAAAATTTGTTGAAACTAAATAAAAATAAGAGTGATGTTTATCATATTTTGCAATAAAAAAACATTTATAACTATTTTGTTATTACTTAATTAATAGTGCATAGTACTTTTTTTATTTTAATCTGAACGTTACAATACCTCAAATAAATTTTTTAAAATTATGTTTATGTACAGATTATTATCAGCCAAATAAATTCTTAATAGATAAATATTAGTACAGGTAGTAACTGACACTAAAGAGACTATTTTACCCTAAGTTAACTACATAATTTGGTACGATTAATAAAAGATTCAAATTGGTTTACTTTGTCTGAAAAAATTATTTCATTATTTGGAGTGGAGCTCCCTAATAATATACTTAAATCATCTTTAGATAAAGCATTTTTCAAAATAATTTTGAAATAATTATTTTGAAATAGTATATCTAAGCTTTTCTTATTTATCTGTTATTTTTTATTTTCTTGAACAAAAAATATAATATATAAAAAGGAATTTTATTTTAAAAAATCTTTGAGAAATATTTCAATTATAATGAAATCAAAATGCGCAAAAATTTTTCTAGCGTGACCGTGAGCGTGGGTAAATGTGCGGACATGCATGCGTGTATCTAAACAGCATTCCGCGCCAAGAACGTATGAATTGATTTTTAAATGTCAACATTTGTTTTAGTCGTTTCCTTGTAAAAAAAATCGACCAAATTAATTCATTTTTATTTATTTATTTATTTTTTTTTTTTTTTCATTAATTTTAAATTGATAGTTTTAGAACACTTTGATATTTATATATACTGATATATAATTAAATTATATTGTTATTAAAAATAAATTTTGAGAGAAATATGATTTTGTACAGCAATGAATTATTGTTATTCAACTAGAATATACAATGAAGTAATTAAACTGGATTTTTTTCTAAATTGAAATGATCAATAAAAATTTATTATTTATTTTTTACGGAAATATTACTTTTTAAATATTTATGCGCGATTGTGAATAAAAACGAAAAAAACAAAGAAATAACTAGGAATTAAATTTAGTATAATTACTTTTAATATATTGTATATTAATAATAATGCAAGTACGAATTATTATTTCGTAGATTAATGAAAAATTGAAGTAAATAAGTATGTTTTAACATAATCGTATACTTTTAAACACATCGGTATAAATAAAATAAAATTATGAACAAGTTTTGCCGCCATTTAATTTAATTTTACAATATTAATTCATATATTTAAAAAATATACCATGTTTCGTTTATTTAATCTTATAAAATAATTCCCAAAACAAAAAACGAATTTATGAACAATTAAATTTTTTATAATTATGTTCTGTATTCACTTACAAGTAAAAATGATTTTGAATTACTACCATATTAATAATTAAATCACGCAAACAAATAGTAATAATAAATTCCCCTTATATTATATACATATAAATGATATTTCGTTCTTAAAATTATTCGAATACTTTTTGAACATATTTTAATAAAAAGAATATAAAGTATTTTTACAGTATCTAACAATTAGAGCACTTTAAAAGAACTGTGAATTTTATATTTTTTTCAATTTTCATAAACAAAGTTTATTGTTAATAAACAGTAAAAACAAATTTATTACTCCTTAAAAAAATAAAATTATTTGAGCGTTAATAACGACATACATAACCTTAAAATTGCACTATAGCAAATTTTTTTAAGCTGTCATATAATGCGCAAAATAGTAAATATATTTTAAAAATAATATTTTCTTTTTTATTGTATAATGTTTTTAATGATACCTATATATTTTATAATATTTACAAAAAGGTAAGTAACACATAATATTTTTGTAGAATGTATATTTTGATCAATAATATCATCGTTTTATAAATGTTTAAGTCACTTATTTTGTATATTAAAATATATAGTTTATTTTTTTAAATCAAGTTTTAAACAAATTAGAATAATATTAGTATAATTTAAACAATATAATTTAAACAACTTCTTAAGTATCGAATTTTACTAATTCGGTCAATCGGATTCGAAGTTATTTAAAGAAAAATATTAAATTTTTTGTTTTAATTTTTTTTAGAATAAACAATTTTTTTTGTTTTATTATTTTCCATATTAGCCGTCAATAGTGATCAATATACATATTTTAAAATAACATATAACGTTAACTAATCCGATCTCAAGTATATTCAAAGGGTCTCTAACAAATTGTTAAAATAGCGTTCCCATTATTCAACAATAATTTCCCACCCCATTGACAACAAACTGTTCAACAATAAAGCAAACAATATCTCCCCGTACGTGCATCCCTACTCGAACTAAAAGACAACAGAACAAGTGTCTAAAAACAATCCACACTCTCTACTCACATTGTTGACTGGTAATATTAACATTAAGCTACCGCACGAGCAATAATGAATCCTGCTTCCTTTTTTTCGGGGGCTCGTCGTCGCGATAACCTTATCAAACGCTAGACGACACGCACACACACAAATATTTGTATACGGCGCTTCGGCAATGGGAAATCTGCATCTTGCACACGGCCGCGGCACTCCTGGAGCACTTCGGGCGTTCACGCGCGAGACACTTGGGATGAGCTCGACATTTTCCAAATCATCATCTTTTTTTTTTCCCAATCACTAATGACTTAGTTGACTACGAAGCAGAATACTCCCCGTTCGATTGTAAGCTGAGTGAAGGACGGGGGTGCGCGCGCATACGGCCCTGGCGCTGTCCACACAACCCCTATATTCTCCGAGAGATATAGAGAGGGAGGGAGATAGAAGAGAGAGAGAGAGAGAGAGACATTGGGTATTACTACCACGCCAGACGGATAGCGCCGCGCGCACCGCGCGTGCATGCGCGCAGACCAATAATAATCATACGATCGGCTGAGCCTACGACTTTGAACTTCACCCTGTTTCGGCTTCGGTGGGGATTGCAAATTTTTTGAGTTTTCGGGAAAATTGAATATTTATGGATTAATTGATGAGATGGGAGATCTGTTGGAATCCTGATATAGAAGTTTATGTTAGAGTGCTTTGGGTAGGGTTTATTGTTTTATAATTTTGATATTGCAAAAGCTATGACAATTTTTTTTAATTTATTTTTTAATTAAATATATTTTAATTTATGTGAACTGGATACAAAATTTTCGATATGTGGATATATACATCGAAAGTGCATTAATACATAATTACATTCATATTTTATTTGTTAGATTCTGTTTTAATGCAAATGTATATTAAATTTAAGATAGAACTAGCTGCTTCGTAAATTTTATTTTATCTTTTTTTAGTGTAAAACAATCTTGAATTCTTTTCCTTAAATTTGTCAAATTTCTTGACAAATTAAAGTTTGTTAATTTATTCGATTTCTCTTCATATTAGTAGCTTTCAAAAGTAGTGGAAAAATAGAAAATCTAAATAATTTTATATATAAAGTTTTTTAATTGTAAAATGTTGGTAAACATGAAAAAATGTAGGATCTCCAAAGTTCTCTAAAACTTAAGATGTTACAATCTAGTAGTTTCTGAAAATTACAGGGATCAAACTTTTCAGTCAATATTTTAGTTTAAGCAAAAATCTTTTCGTTGCATTAATATTTTGAATTAAAAGAACAGATAAGATATTTTATCAAAATTAAATACAAATAAAGAATTTTTTAGAGACCTTCTTAATTAAACTGTAGACAGTTACGACATAAAGAATTTCTCCATAGATATATCTAGGGATAAATTATTGATTCCGCATTTCTCTTTTTTTGACTTCAATTTTTAACTAAATGACTTGAATCTTGATTTAAACAATAGATAAAAACATTGTCTTTGTGTCTCAGGTCGTGAAAATTTGAAAATGTATATTAACAATT
>UELX01006353.1:0-11113 GCA_900480035.1 Eupelmus urozonus | reverse complement strand
GACAAATGTAATTTTGTAAAATACAACATCATGGTTCGCATAGATCAACGAGAGAATGTTTTTTCTCCTTATCACAATATAATTTAAAAATTTCAATCGAATGCCATTTTTTGCTACGTTGCAATAATGACTTAAAAATTTGTATGGAGGTACCCAGATAACAGCACGTGCCGAGCACGGCGTGCGAGCACGTCGTGTCGTCAGTGTGCTGTCAGCGGGCAGTCACGGGTTGTAGTATTTGACACGCTCTGGCGGTCAGCACGCCGTGCCACCACAGTGCCGTCAAAATGCTTGCGCGCGTGCGAACGAAAAAATTGGCACACTGTGCCACCAGAATGCCGGCACAATGCTTGCGCGCGTGCGCACGGAAAAGTTAGGTTAAAATGTAAACATTGTGCCAGCACAGTGACAGCAGAAAGTGTCAGGGATGGAAAGTTTATATTATAATAATATTTTAAATCAAATTAAGAAGAGGATTTAATTGAAATAAGGTAAACAAATTTGTTCCAATAATTTGTTAACTTATCATCTAAAAGAACACTCTCTTTTTTTCAGGCTTTCTTTGCAGCAGGATTTATTGTTATTAATTAATAATATAATTCAATAGAAGCTTATCCAAGCCGCAACAGAAGATTTAATTGAATATAATATAGATAAACATAAATTTGTTCCAATTATTAACATGTATAGAAAAATAGAGATAAATAAAAAATTTTAAAAGTGTTTAGCCTAGTGTTTCTGATGATAGCAAGGCAGTTGATTTAGTTAGCAATTCAATAATATGTCCAAGTAGAGTAAAAAGGTAAAGAAAAAATCAGATTAAACAAAGAAATTATATAAATTTATTTATTTATCTCTATTTTTCTATATAAAATGCATGTTTTTATATTTTTTTTAAATTCTTGAGTTTCAATTTTTAAAAAATTTTTAATTGGAAACATAATAATTTAAATAAATATTTTTTATTTATTTATTTATTACGATATTCAATTTATAAAATTATTTTAAAAATTAAATAGTTACTACATTTGAAAATCGCGCCAATCACGTGACTTTCGTATAGGTATAATCTAGGGTGATCTGGGAAATATTCTGCGAAAAACAACAACGCTCCAAAATTCAAGAAGTGCTCCGAATTACTCCGAAAAGCGCAGTGAAGAGTGAGCTTCGAGAAGGCACGGACTTCGACGCAGTATTCTTTCTGCTAATCTTCTGGATTCTGGATTTACAATTACATATAAAGGTAAAATTATTTAGCATTTATTTAGCAAAACCTGCAGAAAAAATTTGTTTGTACGAAAACGACGGGAACGTCACGAATCGTTATGCGTGAGAGAAAAGCGCCTGTTTTCCGCTGGCGCGTTGCGTGATGTATATTTTTTTCAGTATCAGTTCAAATAATCGTCTCCCGCAGCTGGAATTCAAATTATGCCACTCGTTAAAAAACTCTGAAATATTTTTTATCTCGATCAGCCTTCGATATTTGCCTCAAATCCCGAATAGCCGTTGCTCTGTGCCTTTTCGAACGATGCACTTGAGTGAATAATACTATCGAGCTGCGTTTCTGCTTCAATTTCATCGTTGATATGGTTAAACCTTTTTTTCAGCATAGAAGTGCCACTTTCGGCGTCACTTGGCTCAACCAGCTGCAAGTTCGGCGGCGGTCATTTGATCGTATACGCTATTTTGATAATCGGCAATCATATTAAAAAATCAACGTTGCTTTCCAAGCCGTCGCTATCGGTCAATGTTCTCCATAGGATGAAGGCTGTCGGTGAATCTGAACGTCGCTGGTGCTCTTACTATCTTCATAAATATGATAGAGACTCGATTTTTTTCTTAACTTATAAATATTTCTAAACCAAGGATTTATTTCTCAAGGGCAATGTAGTTCATATAGTATTATAAATTTCATACGGTTGGTTTCATTTTTTAAGTTAATGTGCTTGTTGCTATATAAGTTTTGAAATCTTATATATCCGTTAATTGTTTAATAATAAAATAATAGCGTTATATATTAAGAATGAATTATAGCTTAAAATATTTGTTAATTATTAAATTAAATTTAGCAGTCGTTATGGTACTTATAATATGAAAAGTCAGTAATTTATAATTTAATATTCTAATAATATTTATGTTTTTATTAGATTTACAAAAGTCTGTGGATATTGTGTTCAGTCACCACCATCTGGCAACATTTCCACGTAGGAAAGTGAAAAACTGTTCATCCCTCTCCGGAGCACCTTCGAGCTTTAATGGAATACTTCTGGTAGTCTCATCGAAGGTTCTACACAAGTTCCAGATTATTAACTGATTCATCGATTTAAAGGTAAATAAAGTTACAATAGATTTTTATTATTTTTTATAATTATTGGTTTCATTTTAATTATAATAATAATCTTAAATAATGCTACTGTTTAGGGCATATTATTATTCATCTTTTTGTAAGTCATAAATATCTCTGAGTCAAGGATTTATTTCTCAAGGGTAATCTAGTTTATATAGTTTTATACTGCTGCTTTCTTTTTTAACTTATTGTGCTTGTCGCTATTTAAGTTTTGAAATATATCACACATCTGTTTATTATTTAGTAATAATGAAATTGTAGAGTGATGTATTATTAATGAATTATTATAATATATTTTATAATTATTAATTTAAATTCAGCAATCATTACTGTACTTATAATATGAAAAGTCAGTAATTTATAATTTAATATTCTAATAATATTTCTGTTTTTATTAGATTTCGAAAAGTCTTTGGATATTGTGTTCAGTCACCACCATCTGGCAACACTTCTACGTAGGAAAGGGAAACACTGTCCATCTCTCTCCGGATCATCTTTGAGTTTTGATGAACACCTGGTAATCGTATCAAAGACTCGACCTCCTTCTGAATTAACTGGTATATTGATTTAAACATAGTTAAACTTACTTTTGATTATTTCTTATGATTATAATTTAATAATTATAGTTATTATTTAATTTATTCAATCAAATATAATATAGTAGCAGCATAATTAATTAAATTGTGCTGCTTCTTCTTAGCATTACAGGCCATATTATTATCAGTCTTTTTAGACTACTGATATAGTTTCTGTATTCACCTGAAATGCAAGGGTTGAGGGCACCCGAATAGCATGGGCTTGCGAGCACCTTAAAATCATTTATTTATCAGCTGCTCAAGGCTTGAGCATTATTCGCTCATTATTTATGTAAAAAATAGAAATAGCGCTTGTTCGTTTTTGCAGTCGCATTAAACTCTTCCATCTTACTTTTTGCGCTGGTGCTGAGACGAGACTCTCGGCTGTTCACGTTGCTGTTTCTTCTTGTTTCTCCATAACTGTGCTTCGTCAGAATGTACAAATTAAAAAATATTAGAACTCGAAAACCGTTGAATCAATGTTCGTCAGGTCACAGATGTTTTATGAATAGGCTTATTTTAGCTGCCCGCAATGAGAAAATCAAAAGTAATGCTAAGCCTTATCGTTTGGGAGGTAATTTACTAACGAGCCGAGGGAATTCAGATGACGAAGCATCGATGACAGAGTCGATTGATACTGAAGTATTAGAAAATCGTTTTGTACAGAACGATGTAAATGTTTACCAATCACGCGAAGATAATTTTTTTGATAATGACAATTTTGATTTTGAAAATTCTGTTGTATTTAATAATTCAAACGATTTGGAGCATGAAGATAATAGAGATAGTTTTCAAAATAGCGATAGCGATAGTGGTAATGAAAATCTTGATAATGTAGCAAAGCTTGAAAGTAGATTAGTTGCAGCATATCAAGAAACTAATATGAATAATGTGCAGTTGAAAAGTATTTTGAAAATTCTTCGCAATCATTCTTGCTTTTCGTCTATCCATGTCGATCCCAGGACACTTTTAGGTACTTCATCGAATTCTTTCTCAATAGTTCCATTGTCTGGCGGTGAATATCTACATTTAGGTTTCGTGACAGGTTTAATCAGAATTCTTCGATCTACATCTCCTGAAATGATTCCTAACGATCTTTTAATAGACTTTCATGTAGATGAGGCTTCTTTAGACAAAGCAAGCAAAATTATCATGTGGCCTATTCAAATTAGAATATCGAATATTTCTGGAAGCAAGCCTGAAGTAGTAGGTATTTATAAAGGTTCTTCAAAACCAGTTAGTGCTACTGAATTTTTGAAACCATTTGTAGACGAAGTTTTATCAACTTTTGAGAATGAAGGGATAAATTTTCTCGTAAAGAAAATATCTGTGCAGTTACGTTGTTTGATAGCCGATGCACCTGCTCGAGCCTTTGTCTTAGGTCACCGAGGCCACAATTCCCGAGTGCCTTGCTCAAAATGCTGGGTAACAGGAGAATTTCTCGGCCCGGGTAGAATGATTTATCGTGGAGTGGACCATAGACCTCGAACTCAAGAAGAGTACTCTTTAAGAGTTGATGATGAACACCATCATGAAGGAGAATGCCCCATTGGTCGTCTTCCAATCGACTGTGTTTCCCAAACGACTTTCGACTACATGCATCTTGTTTGCTTAGGCGTCATGGAAAAAATTTTGCAAGCCTTCATCGATGGAAAGTATGCCAAATCAGCAAAGCTTTCAGCACCTTATATCAAAATGTTGTCCGATAGATTGGAGCAGGTGCAGCAGTATTGCCCAAATGATTTCGCCAGAAAGCCTACTAACGTGTTAAAACATGGTTCATATAAAGCTACAGAACATCGACAAATTTTGTTATATTCTGGTAGTTCTATATTCAATGGATTGATTGATTCTTCGACTTTTATTCATTTCCGTTTGTTACAAACGTCAATGAGGATTTTAGCTAATCCTTTAAGTTCTGAAACTTGTATTCTCTTCGCTGAAAATTTGCTACGCATATTTGTTGCAAGGGCTGATGTTGTTTACGGGGATAATTTTTTATCGTACAATATTCATGGACTATTACATCTTGCCGATGATGTAAGGTCATTTGGACCATTAGATTCTTTTTCAGCTTTTCCTTATGAAAACAATATGACTTTTTTTCGAAAAATTTGCAAAAAACCACATCAGCACTTGCAACAAATTGCTAAACGATATTCAGTAGATCGTCCAATTTTTGCAATTAGCATCGAAAATTATTTCAACTTTTCAGGGGAACATGCAAATGGCCCCATTATTCAATTAAATAATCAACATTGTAGACAGTTCTCCAAGCTTAGTTGTGGAAAATTATGTATTAACTTAGCCCAGCAGAATAATACATTAATTCTTCATGATTCCAGCATATGCATCGTAAAAAATATTTTAAAACTTCATGATGAACGATGTGTTTTGATAGTATCGCGATTTATGAAAATCGTTGATTTGTTTGATACACCTTCTTCTTCTTCTTCAATTGGAATTTTTTTATGTTCTTTATTAGCTCCTAAAACAAGTGCAATTTATTTCGATCAAGTAAAAAGCAAATGTTTTAGAATGCCGTATTGGCCAGAAGTACCCACAGGAAACTGTATTTCAGATAATTACGTAGTCGTTGAGATTTTATCTTCCCAAATTTCAAATAATTAAAATTATTAAAATTGCAACAAATTTTTTATTTCGCGTACTACATTTCTATTTAATCTATCATATAGTTTATCGTATTTTTATGTTGGAGGAAAGCTGAAACTAAAGGAGGATCAGCATTACTTGTTGCAATGGCGCAAACTACTAAAAAAAAATCAATTCTTGATGCTCGGTTAGCGCAGCGTGTAATAGCGACGGATCTACTGCAACTGAAGAAAAGTACACATCCACTTGCAACACCTAATCCTAAAAAATCTTTGAATCCAAAATCGCAACTCATTAATCATTCCAAACCGTTATCCTTGTCACAGAATGCCTCATTAATTCATCAGAAATCCCAAGTACCTTCCCGGAGTTATTCTTTTACAGATTCTTCTGCTCGAACATTTGTGCCTGAAAGAACCATGCAAAACTCAGTAGTACATCCACGAACCCATTCCAATCCAACTGGTAGAATTCCTGTATCGAAATCCCAACACATCAATAATTCTCACACGTCCTTTTCACAGAATACCTCATCAAGTGATACGAATGTTCCAATTCATTCTCGTTCTTTTAATAAACCTATTGAACCACAATCTTTTACAAATTCTTCTCCTAAACGAACATATATTCCACGAAATTCCTTGCAAAAGTCAGTAGTTTCAGATATCCATTCCAATGACTTTAGTAACATTACAAAATCAAAACAAAATCTCGAATCCAGCCACATCCCTCACAAAAAAAATCCTGACAATACCAATTCTACACCTCAGTAGTTGACGACTAATCGACGAGCAATGATCGAAAATGATCCAAGTACAACAATATTGCTGCAGTAAGTCCACAGCTTATATCTGAAACAACAATATTTTACAAAATAATCTTTATTTTTTTCAGGCAAATCATGGAGAGACTGGATCGCTTGGAGAAGAAAATTGAGTAAGTAACGGATATATTCGATAGTTGGTTTTGCGGACGCTTTTAAAACATATACTATGAAATTAAGATTTATTCAGAGTCAAAACGTATTCTCTTCACTTGTGTTTGATTATAAACAATAAAAAATAAAGTAATACGCATAGACAATACGCAATATACGCATAGATTAAAAAATGCATGCAAAATGCAGTATAAAAAGTAGTTGCAAATATTTTATTGGCCGTGTAGCTATTTTCTATAATAAATTTAGCGTGCTCTTTCTAATAGTATATTGTACAATCGAGCTTTCTGCCTAGAGTTAAATACTATTTTCAATTGTGTATAATTGAAGAGAAGTGTAAAAATATTATTTGACTCGGTGCAGGTAGCTCAAATTTACAATATACACTCCAATTAAAAAGCACTCGCAAGAAAAAAGCAGTTGCGAATATTTTTTTGACTTGATTGCTGTTTTCTATACTACATTTCGCTGGCAATTTTGAAGCGTATACGCTATATATAATATATTATAGAATAGAGCTTTTGTTTTTATATTGTTTTTATTTATATGTTTCAGTGACAATAATATTTTATTAACTCGATTAACAAAGAAGAAACGAGGTGGAGTCAAAAGCGCGCCTTCGTTTCTACCTTTTAAAACTCTGCAAGATTTTACAAATTTTGAGAACGCTGATAGTGATACCTTTGATGAATTGGTGAGTAACATACATATTCATTAATAATAACGTTTTTATTTTGCAAACTTTAAAATATATATTATTACAGGTTGATTATTTATTTTACCTTGGCGGTATGAATGCTGATGATTGCGCAGGAATATGTTTCAAGCAATGTTTCGACGCTCAAGAAAAAATATCGGAGACATATACTTGGGGAGGAACAAAAAATAAAATGAGGCCTCTAAAAAGTAGTAAATTTGCTGAAGCTTGCGAAGGTAAGCATGATTCTTTTTGTAAAAAATGACTATTATTCTGTACAAATATATTTATTTTTAATTATATATTTTCTTTTTCAGAGGCGATGAAATTGAACATCAACCTTGCCGAAAACCGTCGACATGACTTTGTTGATGCCATGATAAAGGCATTAAAAAGCTTAAAGGAACGCCATCGAAAACGCAAGATCAAACTAAATGATAAATCCCAGAATCAGAAGGGTCAGGAAAATGAGGAACCTACACTTGATGATGAACAAACAAATAAGACAGAAGAAGATATTGCTTTAGATAAGATGCTTTTGGAAATAGAATCCCCTGGGAGTAACAGCTTATCCCAAGAAACGAGAGTATTGACCGAGGAGAAAGAGGAGAGGGCAAGATTATCCGACACACCTTGGAGAATTGGATCACCTCGAAGACAAGACGCGCAACAGCTAAGACAAAGCCCGAAGCATCATTTGGATTGGCAAGTTAGTTCCGATGAGGACTCCTTGCAGCAGCAGAGAAAAAGACCAAAAACAAGTACGTTTGATTTACGTTCAAATAACTTAAATATCTTCAACAAATTAATTTTTATCATACATTTGTTACTACGCTATATTTATATTTACTTAAATTGTTTAGACAACATGATCCATGACGATGAAGGGTCGATTACAGATATTGTCGACGAGGGCGACGAGGATAACGATTCTGTAACGATGCCGCCTTTGAATGAAGCTTTGACGCGACCGTTCAGTAGCCCATCATATAATTTATATGGAGAGTCTTATGATTGATGTTCAATAATTTACTAAATAATTTATAATAATAATAATAATAATAATTTTTAATAATTTATTTACTTAATGATTTAGATAAACCATTATTCATTTATTTCAGATTACATCTTTTTGGAAGTTTTTTCATTTAATTTTTCTTTTATTACAATTGAATTTTTAATATTAGTTATAGATTGATTTAGTTAAAATACTTATTTTATAATCATTAAACTTCCAGAAAGATCGGAGGAGCAAAATCAGTGGTTGGCTTCACGGAGTCGGGCGAGGTCGGGGCCCGCTCATCCCAAAAACTAAAAAATTTTTTATTTTTTCCAGTATTTAGTGAATCATGAAATCCATCAGTGCTGCTGGCCTCTACGCCCATGAGGTTTAATGCGGAGAGTTTGCTGGTCAGGCGCCCCTACCGATCTACTCGCCGCTGCTCGCGAATTCGACTGCGTCCATACATGCGATTGGTTCTTCTTTTTCTAGTTCTGTTTGGAATAGTGAGCAAATCTTTAATTCATATAAGCTGCTTCAAAGATTTTCATAACTTCACATCTGATACCGTAAGACATGACTGAATGCTAGATGAAAATTCATTAATTTTGATATATTCAGCGACGTCTACAAATTTGTAGCTTTCCAACTTTTTGTTATATTTAAAAAAATAATAATTAGATTATCTACAATAAATTAAATATATTCAAATCGATTGAAATTTCCAAGACAATATAGTCATTCGACAACTCAAAGTTAACAACGGCAACCAAACTAAACCTCTCTATTTCTTCAAACAAACAGGGTACTCTGACGTCGCCACCGTGCACTCCAGCCTCTCCAATGATGTCGTCCGCGATAGCGGCCAGCTACTGCGGCATGCCCCAGGCGACGACGACGGTCTTCCAGACCCTGACGGCACCCTCCGCAGCCGGTGCCGGCTCGAACGACACCTGCGACGATCGGCAACATAATTTGACGACAGGCCCACGTCGAGTGCGAAAACCATCGCACACGTCCAGTTCTTCCTCATTTCTTTAATCGACGCGAAGCACAACTCCAACGGCGAGCGACAGGGAGACGTTCACAGAGCCACTGCTAAATCCGTTTTTGTTCTGACTACCGCATCACCATCATCACTTGACGTCGTTCATGCATATAACGACCAGAGCGCATCGGAACTGCTCAGCCAGATGGTTCAGCCGAACAAGCAGTCTAGCAAAAGACAGTGGATGATATGGTATTGCACGAGCAAAAGTTTATGATAATTGATTGCGTACTTGACATAGCTATAGACCGAGGGATCTAAACTTTCTGTAAATTTGCAGCAATCGATTAACTATTTGTATATAATAAAGATTATAACTTCGTTTTTATAGTACTCTAATCACGATAAATAGTTCATTTTAGAATGGAAGTCATCCAAAGATAGACTTCTTTTCTGATAAAATATGTTGATTTAAATTAATAACTTTTTATTTACTTTAGTGACAAATTTGAAATTGTACATTTTTTTTATATATTCTTTTCAAAGATTAGTTAATACAAATTTTTAAATCACTAACAATTTAAACGATTTAAGTCTTTCAGGCGTATTCACTGAATTGTAATGAGCTTAGCTTAAAAGTATAAAAATTAAATTGATTGTTTAAAAAAGTTCAAAATTGACATTTGATTGCATTGATTTATATAAGTCTTAAAAATACTGAATTTGTTTATATATATACAATTTTATGTACGTTAAAAAAATTAAATATCTGGTCAGTTTCAATTTCAATCTGAAAGAATTACTGTGTTAAAAATTTATTGTTTTTATAAAATAATAATTATTAAATATGAAAGTTTATAAGTATAGTTCGGAAAAAAGTCAATTTCAAACTTATAAATGAATTATATTTAATTGGTTTATATAAACCAATAAAAATTGTAAATATTGTATTAAATAAATAGAATTAAAAATAATTTTTTACTTACAAAACTAAAAAATTTATGTATTTATAATTGTTTTATTATTTGTTTCAGAGTGAAGCAGGAGCAGTAGTGAGCAGACAAAAAAAATATAATCTGCGATATATTGGAAGAAATTTATTTGTATATATATACATTATAATATCATTTATATTTATTTTTTGTACACTTCATTTATTTTGTAAATTTTGTATTTAATGTAATTGTATTTACTTTATTTATATATAGAGTATTTATTTAGTTATTGTGTATTTAATTTAATGTAAATGTAATTGTATATCATAGATTTTTCAATAAAAATGAAAATCATCCCAATATTAAATTGAGTTTTTTATTTCACTAAATAACAATAAATAAATAATTTTAGAATACGTTTTGGAAGCGCGGTGCATAGCGAAAAATGTAAGCACGTTGGTGCCACAGTGCTGATCACGATGACAGCATTTTGCCGTCACGCCGTGCTGTATCAGCGCTCGCGCTAGCTTTCACGTCGTGTTAACACGGTGCTGTCTAGGTGGCATGGCAGGCGGACATCACGGTGCCGCACCGCGTGCTCCACGACGTGGTCCACGGTGGCGACACTGTGCTGCCATAATGTTATCTGGGTAGAGTATATCATTACGGATGGTAACTATGTCCTGGATTTGCTTATATCGCAATATATTTATTTTTATAGTCAAAAAACAATATAATTTTGTTATGTCGATAAAGTAGGACTATCAGACACCTTTAAACAGGTCGAATACTCAATTTTGACCGACTGAGTAAAGTCGGTAATTGACTGGTAGAAAAATACTTATAACTTAATAAATATAATGAATTGCGTAAAACCAAGACATAGTTGCCCTTCCTTTTATAACTATCTACCACTATGCAAAATCTGAAATCATAATAACAAGGCATTAAAAAATGGCATTTGATTAAAAATCAGTAGCGGCAGTCTGCATGTGCTAAAAATTTCAATCAAATGCCATTT
>UELX01006352.1:0-10959 GCA_900480035.1 Eupelmus urozonus | reverse complement strand
TCATGAACCCAAAACCCATAAAACCAGAACCCATAAACCCAAAATCCATAAACGCGAACCCATAAATCCAAAACCCATAAACCTTAAATTTAAATCTTAATATTTTTTTATTAGTAAAGATCATAGCTATATTAAGTATTCAAATGTGCAGCATTTACGCAAACTTTGTATGAAACTTAAAGATGAATTAATGGTAGTTAATTATTTTACGTAAGTTACATATTGCGTATAAATTATTTAATATTTGGATTTTTCGATCGTATGTAAGAATTACTCTTCGATATATATGTCTCCCTGACTTGAACGCCAAATAACGCAGGAAATTATGTTGCACGGATTCAATGGAATGAATTAACGTCTGCAAAATGAGTCCTCATAAGTCCAATTTGATGGTTAAAAATCGGTTCAGAAACTCTGCGCACTCTAAAAAATGGATATTTGACTTATTGAAACTTTTAATATGGACTTAACAACATAAATATGTAATTATTTTTGAGGGATCACATGTTTTAAGTCATTTAGATTATATATTTCAATTTTATTACAATTTATAATTATTTACTATATTTTACCAAATTTCGAATACATTTAAATTTGGTGTATCCCTCCCCTTAATAAAGTAGAAAGGTTCATTCGCATATAATACGTATCATTTTTTGTGTTGCTCGTATCAATTTTTGCTTTTTTTGTGATCTAGAATAATAATACATCATAATCACTTCCTCTCTGCGTTGGACACTGATAGAAAAAATGGAACGAGTGATGCACCCTTTTAGAAAAATACTATAGTAAAATATTACAGAAATAAAATGGAAACACTACTTATTATTTCTCAATAATATAATTTTTTTCTATCAGTGTAATTTCGGGCTGGAGACCGACATAAGTATTCCCATCTGGCCTGTAATATTGCTAAAATATTATATCTTGTAAGTAAAATTTAGTAAATATTCAATGCCTGGTGAATACTATGGCCGCATTAAAAGTGTTTAGATCACTGGAAATTTAGATTACTACTCTAGTCAAGTTAACTTTTTCAAACTTATTCTTAAACACTTTAAAAATTATATTTATTATAAAAGTTTTATAATGCCAATATTATAAAATTCCCTAGAATACTATAATGTAGAATATATCATTTATTTGCTTCTATAAATAGAACACAATTCACATATTCCATTGCCTTCATATCCCCTCAAACAAAACTTATGAGAGAATCTCTTACAAATTTTACACTTTTCACATTTTTCTGTCTCCCACTGCCGGAAGCAAAATTGACATACTGTTGTCATATCTTGAGATTCTTAAATCAATAAATTAGATAATTCTATTCTATATTTATCTGGTTCAAATTTAGGGTTAAATGACTTTCGCTGTCCAATAACATCCATATAATACATAACGAAAACTCCGCAGTTATACAAATCATTTTGATAAGGACGTTCTGGGTTACTTTCAAAGTTTACTAAACGCCATATTATCTTATTACCAAAGGGAATTTCTATTTTCCTCTTCAAACAACCATTTAAATACCTTACAAAGTGTCTATACACTCTCATTGCTTCATATTGTAATTGTATTTTATCAACTTTGATTGGATCAAGTAAAGACACTTCCCTATTATGAATGTCTATTATAAAAAGTCGCCAATGACTCATTGAACAATAAGGTATCAATACAATTCCATTTTGAGGAAATGCAACATTTTTAAACCAGTCATCTTCTGGTTCTTCTTTCCATTCATTTTCAAATAAATAGATACTAATGTTTGTAAAAATAAATGTGACATTTTCCCATTTTCTTTCTCTTACTATTGATACAGCATCAATTACATCTCCGTCTATATAACGAGGTGGTACTAGCGTTTGGTATTCCGCAGAAAATAATGTAACATCTTTTTTATTGTTTTCGTATTTTCCAACTGTGTATAATTTCTTGATTTGTTTATTAATCTCTTCTTCAAGTTCTGTATAATAATACTTGAAGTCATTGATTAGTCCATTAGAAAGCAGAACTAAAGATATATTATTTTCTTTATTAATATCTTGCATTTCTTCGATTAAAATTTCAGATAATTTAGTGACATGTTCTTCATCAGTTTCATCACAAAATAACTGCCATAGCTGTGGATTATTAACGTCGTTTGACTCTTTGTAAAATGTTTCCGACGACTTAGCATTATCTGAGCAATGACCTTCATTATTTAATATTTCTGTTAAAAAGTAACCTTTATCATCAATTTTTTCATGAAACTCTAATCTAAACTTATCTTCTTCGAGACATCTTTGCTTGTACTCGTCCGACAAAATGATTCCGCTATAACTAGAGATGTCGTCAATATGACGTGTATTTAATATCGGATCTCGTAAATGAAGATTCATGAGCTTGAACATTTCGTTTGTTGGTTCAAATGACATTAAACCACCAACATCTTTAATGTATTGCTCCGACAATAAAATACCGCGAGTCTGACTAAACTTTAAACTAGCTCTGTATTTTTTTCTTGATTTATTTAACCTGCTCCAGATACGTTCTGATGAAGCGTTTGAATAAGGTAAACATAATACGTACAGAGCAAATTGAGCAATATTTTTAAATAAATGGTTACCGCATTCATCTGTTACATCTCTCAACTTCATCCAAAAAATACAAGTATCGTTCTCTTCAATAATTTCTTTTGATAAATTGTACAATAATAATTCTTTCCATTCTAGATTTATGTTAATCATTAACTTTCCATCGTGGGAATTCGTAAGCGATGGAAGATCGAATAAGAGTTTGTCTAAATTTACATATTCTTGGTGAAAATTGGGATCTAATGCATTCAATGGGTTTAAGCATTTTACATGTACCATCCAATTATCTGTGAAATCATTTCTTTGCTTCCATGTATGACAAACTTCAGCCAAAAAGACTTGAACGCATTGCAGAAATTCAGTTTTCACTGGTCCACTTTCTAATTTTCTTGTTTCTTCATTTAATTTGTTGTGCTCGAAACTGATTTCATCCAATCGTTTCCATTGTGTGATATCTTTTGGATTTATTTTTGCTAATTCTGTCTCATCAACGTACTCATCGTTCATATACGTTTTCAAAAACTTTGTATATAATTCTCTAACTATGTTATTAGTAATTGCAACTAGTGGCTTTTCTTTCTGTAATAGTAAATTGACTCTATACATTTCTCCGTATGCATAAATTATAAATAAATGGTATAATTTATTTATAGGATTTTTTAAATAATCTAATATTAATTTTGGAACTGGATCATATCTTGTATTTTCTAAACACTCTGCTTCAAAGAATATTTCTGCTACAGTCCATCGTCGATAAATTCTTAACATGCATAAGAGATATGCTAACCATCTTGTTATGACACATTTTAATACTTTTAAAACATCTAATTCAGATTTCATTTGCAAGATTTCCCATTTGTTGCATCTTTTCGCACTGCACGATATATAATTGTATATCAAATGCACTATTTGTTCAAATATTGGAGGTAACTTCTTTATTGCATCTCGATCACATAAATGCTCAATATGGCAAGCGCATTTCACTATTTTTATTTCAGGAATTAATTTAATTAATTTTTCTGAAACAGAATTTTTTCCACCCATCATCACATTGGGAGTATCCGAACAAAATCCAATTATATTGTTCAACGGTATCTTAGCATCTGTGAAAGTTGAAATTACTTTGTTGCAAAGTGTTGCAGCATCAGCTTTTTGTTCTTCCTCGCTATCATACACTCTCACTAACTCCCATAGGCTATCATGAATTTTATAGTGCTCTTCATCAATATATCTCACAACTACACACAAAGATTTTTCACTTACTATGTCAGTGCATTCATCTATTAATACAGAAAATTTTGTTGACATTAAAATATTTGACAATCTTTGTTTGTGAATGGGCGCTATAACATTTACCAAAATCGAAACAATTTTCTTTCTCTCTAAACGTATCTTTTCCAGGATAGTTGAATCAAAAGCAATATTTTTTAAAAAAGGTAGTAGATGATCAACAAGAAGAAAAGGTAATTGCCTACTAGCAATTAAAGCAGCTATTTTTATCTCTGTCATAGCTTTCTGGTAATCAAAATCATCAAAAATATCATATATACCTGCCTTTATTCTATGCTTTTTAGTTTTTTCATGAGCGTCTAAAAGACTTCTATTAGCAGTTAAGCAACTTCCACAAATCGTACATTTAACTTTAAAAAGGTCATTTGGAATTGGCTCAAGCCAATCTTTGTAAATATTTTGCCATTCAGGATTATACTTATGTTTATATTTTAAAGGATTCGTGCCATAGTAACCTTGTAAATTATCCTGTTCGTCTTTTTTTGAGGCCATGATTGGAGGGTAGACATTTTTACTAATATTATCTTCCTTTACCCCCTCACTTAGATGTCTAGTTATTGAAGAATCAGATGTAACTGCAAGATTTGCTTCGCTTTCTAGTTCCTCTGTTTCTATCAAGGCATGATTTACTTTAGAATTAGAAATTTCATTTATTCTTTCAGAATCACTTGTTTGATTGCTTAATTCTAAATACAATTTTAATTTTTTGTTATGATCTTCGTTACTTTCGCCATGTCTTTTTAAAATATGTTTTTTAGGCAGAAAATCTTTATTGCATACTTTACAATACGCTCTATTAACTAACTTAGGGTGTTCTCTTAACCATAAAGAAAATTCAGGTTCTTTTTCCCATTCTTTTCTATACTTTCGATTCATTTTTTAACTAATATTTTATTTTACATTACAAACGTTTCTTTAGAATTAATATTTTTGTGCAATGCTTATAAAAATATTTAGTGCAGCGCCTAAGGCAGCCTTTAGTGTAGCGCCTAAGGCAGCCTTTAGTGTAGCGCCTAAGGCAGCCTTTAGTGCAGCGCCTAAGGCAGCTTTTATTTCTTTTTAATATTATTAATTTAAAGAAAGCTATACTTACCTGATTTGATGTAGCCTGTATCCACATAAATATTGGCTACGCTGAGCGTAATAAATAACAATTTTATAAAATAAAAGTCTAAGCCATTATATTTGAAGATATAGAAGAATATTACACTATTACATGAAATAAATTATTTTTGAATATTAACTTGATACTCTAGACATTTTCTATTATCATTCTAGTGTTAAATATTGCGATTTTTGAGTTTCTTACATTACACAATAACTATATAATATCTTAAAACATAATTTTCTAATTTAAATCATAAATGAGCACCGCTACAGCGAGACAACGTCCTTAAAGCTGAAAATCATGTCATCTTAAACCCGCGGAGCGGGCTAAAGAACGCATAGGTAAAGACTTAGTTGTATCTCGCCTTAAGGACATGTATGTGTGTATATATACTAGCTAATTTGTTGAAATAACAAATTAAATTTTGAATTTACGTTATTTGTATTTAATATAATTCCACTCTTTATTTTTTGGAAATTATTTAATAAAATTACGTAACGTGGGAAGAAAGGCTTTCTCAGACTCGGGTAAGGTGTAGGCGTAGCCCACGATTACGACTCGTGTTGAACACCTCACCCTAGCTAGAAAAAGCTTACTTTCTCTCCTTGTTGCACAATCTACTATTCTTCCCACGTTATATAACGTATTTTTTCCAACGAGCGTAAAAAGGCCCTTTTCACACCTGAGAGGAAGAGAGAGAATTGTGCATTTCGACTCGGACACAACTCAATGCTAAATGAAAAAAGAAATTAAATTTTTATTTTACTAATCTACAGATATAAACATTACTGAAGCAATGTTTATAGTTCCAATGGACAAAATTTAGAGTATTAAAATACGAACAAAACGTGCTTTGAATCGATTTGATCTGAATATTAGAAAGCGGTCAAATTTGGTAAAATGGGGAAATTTTTCATTTTTTTCAAAATATCATATCTCCGTCATTTTTTGAAAATTTGCAAATAAGTGGGCCTTTACATGCACTTTATCTTCTTTTCTTAAAAAAGAGATTCACGAAAAGTGAAACCGTTTAAAACAAGATTTGATTAGTTGCTTCTGAATAGACGGTAAAATTCAAATTGTAATAAGTATTTAAATATTAAAATAGATTTTATTTTTTACAAAGTTATTTATGAAAGTCATATTTATAATATGAAGAAAGTTAAATAAATAATAAAACAATGAATATATTAATACATTTTGACTTCATGATTTAAAAATTAATGATTTTTAACCTCAAAACTCGAGAAATGCCCAAAAGTACAGACAAACAAAAAATGCAGGTCACGCGAAGCTAGCAAAATGTTGCTTGTAGCTTAAAAGACATATTCGTAATCAGTCAAATTGAGTCACTCATCAAATTTAGTTTTAGAGCTTCATGAAAAATTAATCAACTTTAACGCGTTTCTAAATTAATAAAGCAGAAATAAATATTCGTATAATAAATGTATAGCGTTACACTATTGGTAGTATTAGCATTAAGTAATAGCGCAAAATAATGGAACGTTTTAGAGATCATCTAGAAGGAAAAAGCACCTTGAGAGTATAAGTATGTTTAATGTGTTAAAAACAGATAGAACTATCGGACAAGTAGTTTTTGCACAATTGCAATTGATATTCTATTTTACGTTTTTTCCGTTCGTTTTTCCTTGCGATCAAATCGATTAAAAGCTTGTTTTGTTCGTATTTTAATACTCTACAATTCATCCATGGGAACTATAAACAATGTTTCAGGAGTTATTGTAATTTAAGCAAAAAACTAAATGTTTTATATGACTTTATTATAGATAGATCTTACGAAGATCAATTTCTTGGTGTCTCGCAAGCAAAGTGCAGTACCTGAATTTTTGTAATAATGATATTTTGTACTTTGTTGTGCAATAAATAATCTATCTATCTATCTATCTATCTATCTATCTGAAGAATGATAATGCATTCCTACATATTTATAATGTTTACAAACTGTCATATTTAACCTATTTAAGCCACACACAAAATTTATATTTTAATTTAAATCCATGAAATAATGTAATATTCTAAAAAATACTTTTTAATATAATATTTACCTCTTTAATTACCAGCGCTTCACGGCAGACGGTTTTTAGCAAAGGATATACAATTTTTAAAAAGGCGTTAATATACTTGCTTTGCTCACAGTGAGTTTAAGACAAACTTTTAAGATTGTTTTTCTTTTACATTCAGTTGTTTCATCAATGTAGTTAATAAATAAAAGTTTGAATTAATTGAATAAAATAAAAGGCGGGAGATCTACGTATATAAACAAATATTTTTTTAAATTTCCTTAATTAACTGAATTGAAATTCTATTGATATGTGAAGAAGAAAAAATCGGACAAATTTCTTTTTCTTATACCATCAAAACAAATTTAGCTGTTTTGAAAAGGAGATTATCTGATTTTTATCGGAAAAGCTACGTGAGCACAGAGCGAAAAAAGATATTACTTTTTCGAGGAATTAACCGAATATTTTTTTCTATGTATATGGAATATAGTAATATTTAAAAATTAATTTTGTTTTATATATATTATTAATATAAAAATTCCGAGCAAGAAGAAACTAACGAAAAAATCGCAAAATAGAATGTCAATTGCAATTGTGCAAAATCTACTTGTCCGATAGCATCTATATTTTACACACATAAATTGCACGTAAAGGCCCACTTATTTGCAAAGTTTCAGCTCTTAATCTTAAAAAATTATGGAGATATAAATATTTCAAAAAAATGAAAAATTTCCCCGTTTTTCCAAATTTTTTCGCTTTCTAATTTTCCGATTAAATCGATTCAAAGCTCGTTTTTTTCGTATTTTTATACTCTACAATTTGTCCATTGGAACTATAAACATTTCCTAAGTAGTTATTGTGTTATAAGCAAAAAAACTGAAAAAAATTCATTTCTTTGCAGTTTTTTTGTTAATAACTTTTTTACTACGAAAATTCATGAGAGGAAAATATATAACAAATAATCCAGGCACTATACCGGACATAATTGTACAGTCAGTTTCCGGATGCTAATCATGTCCCGAAACTACCCTTTTTTTCGTAGGTTGCTTGGCCTAATTACTATAGCAACATGGAAAAACTTGAGAAGGCAGTTGATTCATTGGATCTCAAAGATAAACAAAGTAAGTTTTTATAATATTCATTAATAATTTAATAAATTTCATGCAATTTAAATATTTAATTAATGTATTTTGAGAATATAATATTACTATATTTAAAAGTGTATTAAAAACTTTAAAGATGTAAATAGATATACACTTTATTACACAACTTAGTATAAATGTAAATACTTTTAAATTTTATATCATATATCACAGCATATCAAAGCTGTATCTTTGTATTTTCGCTTGTTTGTAAATCGTTTTGGGGAATAATGGTGCACATCATTGGGGTGAAATGGGAAAATATATTTTCTGACGGCTAAATTTATTAATTTTAATGCTAGGTTATTAAACTTAAAATTTTTTTTATAAAATTTATTATCATTTTATTTTGGTTCATAAATAACATTGCTCGTAGAAAAATTAAACTGAATAACAGCTTATTATACTATAATAGTGAGGAAAAATTACGCTAATTTAAGCTCTAAATTTTCATAACTTTTTACCAGAAGATCTGATTTTAAATTTTCAAAAGGCTATTTAAAGTTGAAGAATAGAGCTACAAAAAGTGTTTAACACAAATGCTCCATTATTCCCCTGCTCCGCTATTCCCTATAGTCTATCCTATATATTCATTTTTTATAAAGGGAAAAATTATTACCTCGCTAAAGTAAAAAATAAAAAAGGCAACAAAAAGAAAAGAAGTACACCATAGTATTTTTATTAATATTTTTTTAATAGAAATGACTACACAAGTAGACAATGTAGAGCAACAGAAAGATGAAGTTCTGAAAAAAATTTATGAAAGAGCCAGCGAGCTGCAAAAGCAGCATCAAGAGATGACACAGGAGTTGGCCCAGTTGCAAGCTCAAGCTCAAGAGCTAGAAAATGCAGGTTCAGGTACAAGTAGCAGTTATTCTATGCAAAATGTCTCTCGATCTCTATACCATGAATTCTTTAAGGCGAAGCAGTACAAAAAACGTTTCTTGTTTTATTGGCCTTAGCATTATTGATAACAATTAATTGTTGATATACATTTTCAAACTGTTACAATTTGAGGCACAGAGGTAATGTTCTTATCTATTGTTTAAATCAAGATTCAAGTCATTTTAAAAAAAATTGAAGTCAAAAAACTAGAAATACGACATAAAGAATTTCTCCCTAGATAAATTATTAATTTCACAATGTTCTCTTCTTAGAAATGGAAACAATACCAGCTAAATCAGAGGAAGCAAAGGTACCATCACAGCAAGAAATACAAGAAGAGCTACAGAATATTCTTAGAAGAGCCACTGAAGTTCAGCAGCAACATCACGAAATAGAAACTCAAAAACAGCGAACTACACAAGAGTTACAGCAGTTAGAGGCTCGAGCACGAATATTACAAACTGCGTTACAGACACCATCTACCGAGGATCAACCACAAAAATTTTCTAATGAAGTTAGCCTTGAAAATGCAGAGTACCAGAAACTGATGCAGTTGCGAAAAGCTGCAGAAGAAGCGACTGCAGCATATGCGGCAGCAGCACAATCTGCAGGTTCCGCCACAGGTAACAGTAGACCTGTAAAAAAGGTTTCGCTCTCCCTTCCTCTTGCTCGATCTTTCACTTGCTCACACACCCTTTCTCTCTCTCTCTCTCTCACTCTCTCTCTCCCTCTCACTCTCTCTCTCTCCCTCTCACTCTCTCTCTCTCTCTCACTCACCCTCTCTCACCCTCTCTATTTCCCTCTCTCAGTCTCTCACTCACACTCCCTCTCTTTCTTCCCCCCTTCGCCTTCACTCCCTCCCTGTCTCTCACTCGTTCTTACTTACGCGCTTTTTCCCATTTTTTCTCGTTCTCATACCCTCTGTCTGTCACTCTCAGTGACTACGTATTTTTACTATTTGAATTTTATCTATACACCTAGGTTAAGTTTTATCTCTCTCTCTCTTCATTCGCGTTAAAATTTTTTAAATGATTTTAATATTAAAAATATTTTAGCTCCTAAGGTGGATTTACAATGGCCTGCAACTCATAGTGGAATGAAAATGGGTAAAATGAAACCATGTGCGAAATTATTGATATATTATTTACAATATTATTCATAACGAAATAAATATAAAAATCAATATATTTTTTTAGATTATAGGAAACCATATAGAGGTCTCAGAGCTGGAAAGCAGCAAAAAGAAAGAGAGGCCTTCGCAGGATTTTTACATAGCCTGAGTAAGCAAACCACGGCAGGTTCCAGTTTTAAGACAGGCTCTAAGGCTAGGCAAGGAAAGCCTTGGAATAATAAGCAAAACAGCAACCAAATACAAGGTCAATTTTCGCTACCTCCAAGTGCTCCTCTACAATTTGGGCAGCAATTATTTGGTTACGGCCCGGTACCTTACCAAAATTACAACGCCTCACCGTGGTTGCCCATGGGCTTTTCAAATTCGCAACAAACACCGTATTATAATAATATAAATATGATGTATGGACCTCCGCAAAATAGTATAAATAATAATATAAATAGTAATGCGTATAATGTGAAAACCAATAATATTGAAACAGTAGAGGTAGTAAAGGACAAAAAAACAGTTGATTCTAATAAATAAAATAAGTATTTCAATATAAGTGTATCAATATATTTATTAAGAGGCGTGATTGTGTTTTGAAGGTAAGTATACATATACAAACATACACCCACACACACACATTTATACTTACAATTACATATATATCCACATACTTACCTTTACTCATTCACAAACACGCACGCATACACACATTTACATACTTACACAAACTTTTGGGTTTATGGGTTTTGGATTTATGGGTTCGAGTTTATGGATTTTGGGTTTATGGGTTCTGGTTTTATGGGTTTTGGGTTCATGG
>UELX01006351.1:0-11115 GCA_900480035.1 Eupelmus urozonus | reverse complement strand
TTTTTGTTGTTCAATTTTAAATAGCCATAACATTGGTTCTAATTACTAATTCTTTATTCTGCAAACGGCAAATTGAAACTTCATTTCTCTACTTTGATTCTAGCTATAGGAAATTTATTTAAGACATTTCTATAGATTAAACTAGTCTCATCTCAAGGAGAAGCTCTTTTTTTACATTTTCTTTATAATAAGGCTAAAAACATCAATAACTTGAATTTTCCGAAGCGTTAGACCGTATGGCTGCGGTTTTGTTCATTTTTCGGCAACTAAAAACATATCCCAAAGTTTCATTAAAATCTGAGACCCGCAGGTGTGACACTCTCCTGGTAAGTATCCATTTATAATGATTGTTTTTTAACTGAAGCTTTTTTCTCCATCTTCCTGTCGATGCTGAATTTCATTATGCACTTCTTAAACCTTCAGAATAAGTAATGACGTATTGAGCAAATTGATACTTTTTACCAAAATTTTTTATTTTAACTAGAAATAATAAATATTTAAGTGTGTCGAAAACTGTTATAAAGCAGAGTTTTGTACACCTTTGTTTTTCTGCTCATTGTGTGGCATAATATATAAGAAAAATCATGCTAGAAACAAGTGCTCGTTTTTTAAAAATTCGCTATTTTCTGATGCATTTAATTGGTGAATTTAAAAAGACTAGGGCATTGTCGGCGCGCAAGCGCGCTCTAAATTTTAATATTGAGATAAAATATACTGAATAATATTTAATGATTTAATTATTTAACAATTCGTGAAGTATTAAAATTCAACCGACAGATTCATCATTAAGCAAAAGTTAATATAACCTTAAATATTCGCGCGCTTTTTATAGAACTAATCATCACGAGCCACTCTCTCAGCAAACCAAATCCCGAATAGTTTGCAACACTTTCTCACTCATGCTTTTTTTAAGAGAGGATTTCCTTAAATATTCCTATTTATTTTTTGTAATTTCTTGAAACTTTTAGTAATTATTTACTTTAATAAACGGTCGAGTAAAATTAAATACAAACAAAATTATCCTACTGAATTCTTAAATATTTCAATTAAAGGAATAAGAAATTAGTAAATATGCACTCTTTGACACTCTTATATTCCTTTTATAAGGTTTACAGTTCAAATTTACGCTAATATCTACTCATTTAAATTCAAAGTGGAGACAGAAGAGGCTTAAAAGGCAACATCAAGAATTTATACTGAAAAAATTCATTTTCTTTACAAGCACTAAAATTTTATAAACTTCATAAATAATTTATTTTATGACACTATAAATATTTTTTCTCTGTAATAAATTCAGGAAACTAATCAGTCTAATTATGTTACGCTTATTGGAAAAATATAATAAAGGATATACTTATTTAATCAAGAGTTCATGAATAATATTTCAAATTTATATTTTAATTCATTGAAATAATTTGTTATTAATATATAATTTATGTTTTATTATTTTACTATTTTATTTTTAAGATAGCCACTATAAGGTTGAGACGTCTACATCTGGATACGAAACAATAATGAAACTCACAATAATTGAGGTCCGAGCTCAAGATTATGGGCCTTTTCGGTGTGTAGCGACAAATTCGATTGGTGAGACCGATGGCAAAATCAAACTATACAGTAAGTATATTACACTAACTATATTTAGATTGATGTAACAGCTATTTATTCTTTTTTTTTTCGGGTCAGAAGAAATCAGATTTTTTCAAATCAAATGCAGTAATCCGTACTTCAATAACAGCTTTAATAATCAATTTCATCAAAAAGTCTGAAATTTTGAACAGATAACTAAAACATTCAGGCGCTTAAAAAGCCGTCGATTAAAGTCAAATGATCGTTTAAAAGGATTTGAAAGAGCTCTAAAACCATTTTAATGCAAATGAAGTGCATTACTTTGAAAATTCAAGAAACTTCAGGCTCAAATTAATTCGATTACACGGCCGGTCTCTCCTTCCCCCCTTCACACCGACACTCGATATATTTTCGCCTACGTGATTCACATATATACGCAGCGGGCTCAGCGTAATTTTTCCCCGGAATACATAACGTGTCCGACGAGCTTCGAATCATCATTCTAGGTTTACTTTCTCTCTCATTCGCCCTGCGCAGAAACAGCTTCGTTTTTTCCTTAAACTCTTCACTCGCACGTATATAAATACAATCGAAGATGAAAAAAGAGAGGTAACGTCCGATCACCCGCGTACGAAAACACGTTTAATTCAAGCGGTCGAAAGTATTTCCGGGAGCCGGCTTGCGCGAGCAGAGGACGCGCATAATGTGCAATGCAAATTTGCCTCGTCGGCGGGCCTGTACACTTCCTTCGATTCGAATGGGCTTACGTCGCCGTCGCCGGGCGGAATGTGAAATACGATCGCTCGCGTGCTTTGTCGAAGTAGGGCTAGTTGCTAACGCTTCTTCCGCCGCCGGTAGCCTCGTATACTGTGCCAGCCCCGTGCCACGGGGAGGATGTATACGTATACTGGCCCGCGCGAGCGCCTGCATTATGAGACGGATAGGGGGGGAGTCCTTTTCGGAATTGAAAGCTCGGACTGGGGGTATTAAATCGGTTGGAAAAACTAATGCGGCTGGAGTGAGCGCTAATTGAGGGGAGGATGGAGCTGGGATGAAAAAAGTATGGTCTAGACTAATTTGAAGGGAATGTTTTGTAAATATATCGTGAAATAATAGCGCGCTGTAATAGTTGGCTTCTTTTTTTATCGAAAAAAATCAATTTTTACTGGTGAATAAAAATTGATTGCGCACTTAAGATCTAAAGGCCTTGACGAGATCGTTAACGAGCACTCTTTCACTCTGCCCTCTTCTTTCTCTATTTACGAATTTCTATTTTCGATATTCAATTTATAACTGTATCTTTTGAAAAAATTTTGCTCACTATCCAAACTATCTGGGATTACTCGCTAAATTCAATAAAATTCTTAAATTTTAACGAGATGCATCTGAAGTAGCCTCGCATCGAAAATAATCGTAAAGCTAGAGCTTGACAAAGCGCCGCCTTCGTACGTGTGTAATAATCGCAGTAGGAGCTTCCTCCCTCACTGTATCAAATGCCTTTAATTTAAAAAGACTCTCCTTCTAAAAATAGGTCCTTGAAGCGCCGGCTAATCGGCTCTTCTTTACCGCGCAGCTGCCACTTTAATTGGGGGGCGCGAGCCGAGCAATTAGTAGCTCTTGCATGTCTCTCCTTTTTCTACGCGAGCTCCCGCGCAAAAGAGTCTAACTAGACGTATAAAATATATACGTCTAGGAAAATTACTTAGCGCGTCGGGAAGCGCGAGTAAGAGCGGACTGAAAAACTACTAATTCATCGATAATTGAGAATGAAAGGAGGCGAGCTAAGCGCGAGCGCGCGCGCTTAAATTCATTGAGCTATATGCGCTCATGTATACGGCTGTAGCGGCCGATAATTGAGGCCGATTGTCAAAGCTGAATACTCAAGCGTTTCAATGCCGGGCTTTGGCTGAATTTTTTTTCTTTTCATCTCAATTAGCCGCGGCTGTAGATTTTATTTGTAGAGGCAAAAAAAATGGGCCGACGCTCAAGAGCGCGTGAATTCAATAGGACCAAGTGCGCTTGTTCAATTCGCATCGGATTAGATGTGTGAGGGTGTGTCTGTGAATATATATATATATATATATATATATGTTTTATAAAAGAATATAAGCAAATTCAATATTCAAACGGTAATTATCCACTGCAAAGAGAACACGTGATTTAGAGCAAGTGAATTAAAATTGCGACATTCCAATGTAGATCGTCTACTATCGATCCTTTTTTCCCGCGCTCTGAACCAACATTCCCGACTGTGTTTTATCAGCGCCACTAATTCGTTTTCCGATAAAAGTTCATCAAAGGCGCGCTCTATCTTGCGCGCACGCTGCCATCACATATGTCTGAAGAGTTATTACCTAATGAGGCTCTCGCCGATTTTCCCGCTCAACTGTCGGCGCCAAACGCGCGCGAATTCCCCGAAAACGACATTGCAATCTGTCAGAGCCAAATCTAACCGTTGATCGACAAAAAATTTCAATCATTTTCGTCTTGAATCGCTATCGCTCGGCGTGCGGTTACACGGCCGGTATATGACGTTTCGATTCGCCTAGTTCGCGCTGCCGGAAAATACCAGCAATTGACCACTTGCTCTTAATTTCCTGTTGAACGAGCGCCGTATTATATACGCAAAGCTCGCTATCTCGATTCAACTCTGCGGTGAATATAGCTTCTCTCGACTGTGATTGAGATTGAATCATCTGACGGCTGTTTTTCGAGTAGATATCAACACGAGCGCTGTCGTTTAATCGATTTTAAATTATGCGAAACATCAAATTGCTATTTGTGTATTTTTGCGCGGATAACTGGAATGAATTACTTGAGGGTATAGAACATGCCAATGTCTTGGCGGCAGATTCAAAGTTATATTAGAATTTGTCAAATTTGACAAACACAGACCGAGCTGGCATGTTTTCGATAATTAAATTCATACTCGGCTCGCGCTGGTCGCTCGGGTTGAAACCAGCCGCGGCTATGCAATTTAGCTTCTATTATTATTCCAGCGCAGCCTTATTTGCGGTTCGTTTACGGTTTTTCGCTCGAGCAATACATGAAATTGAATTCCTATATTAAATCTCAAAATTAATATATTTATGTAACGAAATTAATTATAAAAATATAGAAACATTTCAATCAGCATATTATTTAAAATTCCAGAAATGCAGAGGCCGAAGACAGCGCGAGGAAAAAGCAACACCTGGAACCGCGACTACGGCCGTGAGAAGACAGCCGCCGGCATGACGGACGACTCGTCGCAAAAAGACGGCCGGGGCACTGGACCCTACAGCCACGACGGCGACGCCGACGACGGCTACGACTCTTCAGCGACCTGGCGGCGACTTCCCAGCCAGCTGCTTGCCTACTGCTACGTCACGGCTTCAATTATCGCGCGAAGATTGTCCTCGTAGACGCGCGAGCGAATGCATACACGCGCGCTGCCGGCTCCCCCAGGCCCGAACCGCGACTTCCAATTAAACTTCGGAATCGCGGTTGGAATTCGATTTACTGCGGGGGCGGCGGTGGGCTGCGGCCCTCCTATCCCAAAGACGATTTCGATGCGAGCCCGCGAAATTTCCAATGCGCGACGATCCTGCTATACTTCTATTTTCTCCATCGCCGCTCTAGGGGGGCTACTGGGAGCTTTCTGTTTTGTCTTTGCTTGGAGTTTGCGCTCGGGTTTGATGGCTGATTTATGGCGTTAGCGCGGGATTTCGCGTTTTGATGATCTGCGGTTTTTGCGCTGTCTCGGTGAATTAATGCTTGGGGAGATGAGAACGAAATTAATTGGGCTCGTTTATTGTGGCATTGCAGAGAAAATGAGAAAAACGATGTTGGTTTACTGTAACGGATCGTGCTTCTAGACTGCTGAAAAATTCAAGATTTAATTATATCGAAAGATTATTTTAATCGGACTTCACGACAATACGTGTTTTATTCATTCTTTTATAAAAGTTTTTTATAGCAATAATATATCCACTGCGAGAAATTAATTGAAATAATCCAGTTCTGAAAGATTTTTGCTTCTCAAATCATAATCTGGCAATTTTCACTTCCTCATAATATTTATCTGATTTACAATAATTAAAGGTAACAAAAAAATGGCCTATATAAATTCAGCGATGAACGGTTCAAACGTTGAATAATTTAATCATTTGTTATCTTCCGTAAAATTATTACAGTACTAAGTTTCGACGTTTTTAAGGTGGCTGCGCTATCATAAGAAAAATAACAAAAAGTAAATGAAAAAAATATGACTAAAAGTATGAGTTTTGAGTATTCTATTGCAATAATTTTCTATGGGGGTCATCGATCAATCAAGGAAGAAAAAAATTGTTGAAAATACAAAATTTAACATAGGCTCTTATGGGAAAATTAACATTTTCACCTTTAATTAAATAAATATATTATGTAATAAATATGAAACATTTTTAACGTGGCTAAATAATTTTTTTTAGCAAAATAATTAATTGCCCTCCACGAGGCCCCTTAATGGTACGGGACAGCGTGGCGCAGCTACCTTAATTTCATACAATATTGCAAAATCTAATACTGTAAATACTTTCTTATTTTAATTTTCAAAAAAACTATCGTCTTTATTAACTGAACCGATTAAAAATTGTTTTGATTTCACGAAACTATAATTACAGGCACAATAAAATTAAATGATAAAATTGAATTGATTCTCTAAATGAAATCACAGCTTTCTTTAAAAAATAAGCGAAAAGAATCTGTGAAAGCAAAACAAGCCGAAATAAGGCAACATCGAGGCATACGCGTGAGCAGCAGCGATTTATTCCGGTCCAAGCGCACTCACGGGATTCGTTTTCGTCTATCCAGCCGTAGATGCATCCGTATTGAAATCCTTTGAACGAAGCCCCGAGACATCCATAAAACGAGCGAGCGCACGTTCCTTCGGATGGCCCAGAATCATTCTAGCGCTTTCCTTTCCTTTTACTCATTTTCTCTCTCTATTTTGTAAATGCTGATAACTATTTTTTAAATACCTCATAGAAAATGCCGTGTGAATAGGTTTAATTGTGTTGTGTGTTGCTCCTAACATAAATTTTATTGAACAAAAAATAATTCAAAGAAAAGGGAATAAAAATTCTGTCATTTTTGTACAATAAACTTATTATTAGGATTTATTAATAATATAACGTCATAATAATACCTATAGTGACGAATGCCAAATATGATTGTAAACGAATTTATACTCGTCATGAATGTAAATACACTGCCATGTATTTATTTAAACAACAAAGTACTGTACAGAATATTATTAAGAGGATCAATTATTAAGTACTACATAATTCAAATTTAACATAATTTATGCGATTATATTGATTTTAGCTTGAAGAGAATTATAAAAAGTTGCAATAGTTTTTCTAAACCACTTTTACGCCTGTCTTTTTTACTTGCATTAATAAGTTAATTAAAGTCTGATTTATTTGTACAAAAACATTATTTGTAATGATATGATAGAGTATTTTTTCAAGTGGTTGCTGAATGCTAAAGTGTATATTACTAATTTAAGCATTAAACTTTGTAAATTGTGCGGAAAGCATGAAAACGACAGATATTAAAAGCAACCAAAAAACTTGTTTTAATTTTGAACAACACACTCGTCGTATACTGTTGCCTATAAATTTATACAAGATGTAAAAAAAATATTAATGAGCTTGCATTTGTTTTCAAAGGCTTGTCTGTTCTAACACTAACAAAAACTGTATATAATACAAACCTAGTGTTAAATGTATTAAATATTATATCGTTCAAATGACAAAACGTGTAAATGTACTTTCGGTGCTTTGAAATACAATTGTTGTGTACAGGGTAGCGCGGATAAGATATCTATAACGTAAAAGTCGCCTAGATTAAGCCTCGGGGACGTGTATATATTAAACAATTAACATAACGTGTATCAAACATTAAACGTCACAGTGAATTTTACAGTTGTACTAAATGCAGGAGCATGAATGAGAATTATGTACATACAATCTGCGTCGTTGTGTATTTCAGCAATAAATGTTAGCTATATAAAGGTTATCCATCTGTTTTTGCTTCATTACATGCCCTTCATATAAGAATTAACTTATAAAAAATAATCCAGCGATAGGAATAGGTAATTGAAAAAAAAAAAAAAAATAATAACAATAAGGCATAAAATCAATATACGAAATTTATTCTCTAACGGTAATTCTTGAAGCATAATCTATACCATCAGGTTTTTGAAGCTTCAAATACAAATATTTTGGTCTCCACTTGGTGAAATCATTACCGACAGTCGGTGCAATCCGATAGAAACAGTACTCTTACCATCCAGAGTATCGATTTTCACAAGCCCGTAGAATTACAGTGCTTTACTTCTCCAACTATCGAGAAAAGTGGTTCTGTTGTTACAAGATGGCAGCACGTATCGCAAGTGTTATTCACAACTTGATTTTAATACTAAAAAATGTTAACGCATATTACAATTAGTAGTAAAAACAGCAATTTACTTTATAGAGCAGAAGCAATCTGACGTCAAATTAAAATTATTTCCGTTGCCTTTCATTTTTCAAGGCAGAAAAAAAGGAAGGAAAATTATCCGACGTAAAGCAAAAGGCAATGACCGCTTCTAATAGGATTTCCTCTCAGCTTTTTTACGAGAAATACAAGCAAAAGGAAAATTTTATTTGAAGAGACCGGCAGGGGCAAGCCGCTGCTCGCGCTTTATTGGGCGCTAGAAAAGTGCCAGTAAATTACGGAGCTACTGCAGTCTCGGACATGGTCGATATCCAGCCCATTTTAGACAACTGAATATTGAAAGACTTTTTCTGGTTATTATATACAGACTGCCAGATGTCTATTATGTTGTTTTAAAATTGTACTTTTTACGAGCTCTTTTAATTGCAGATTCATGTTGGCTCTGAATTTTGTATCTCGGCGCTTCTATATTGATGAAATTACAACACGGACGTTACTATTAATATAAGTTAGTATACGGTTGAAAATTAATAGTTTGTTTATATTGCGAATAAGTTAAGGCAATTCGTACAATATTGGTAACAGTGCCACATATTTGCTTTAAAATTGCCAAAAAATAATAAATAAAAATAATATAAATTTGAAAAAACACGAAGCTTAATAAACTAAAGTGAAAATAATGGACATTTCGAAAAGTAAATATGAATATTAAAAATTGTTTAAAGCTGGAAATTTTAACTCTAATACAATATTTCCACTATTTATATTTTTATAAGACTTTTAGTATTTACAAATTAATTTTAGAAACATTTTACAGCCACATTATCAGTATATGAGCTTTCTAAATAACATTGTTAATTAAACTTATAATGATGATGATAATGATAATGACAACTAGAAAACTAGGCTTTAATTATTAAAAAAAATTAATTCGTATAATTTTCAGTCATAATAAATAAGAAAAATTTGATCCAAATGTGTTTTGCGACTATTTTCTTTTGAATGATTGTAACATGAGGAATGTTTCAGTGATAAAGTGGAAATGTGGAAACAATTACTTACAGGAAAAGTCCATAATAAATTTACTACTTAAATAAAGTTAATTTTTAGTAGTTTTCTACATTGATACTAAATTATTTATTAAATTTTCATTATAAAAAATGTATGCAGATGTATATAAAACTTTTACTCATTTAATTAATTTTCTTTAATGTAATTGAATCCAAAATGTTTGCAGCTAATGAATATAATAATGAAAGGCTTATTATTAATGTAATAATAATGCACTTCTATATTTATAGATTTTCTCCCGATTGCGTTAAGTATATGTGTCACGTGCTATATATTAAAAATTTTCAAGCTCTCATGTGAATGGACCTTAGATCTTCAGTCATTTTTATTATTTTGTAACTCATAGGTGAGGCAGCGATAGAGTATTTATGATAATATTAGTTTCCAAATCTGTTTCCGCGAATATAATTGATCTTTTTCAATGATTCAAGCGAAACTACAAAGACTTATAAATTATTCATTTTAATTCGAAATTCCGTGAATCCGTGAATAATACGTGGCGTGAATCAACAATCAAATACTTTGATATTATAGTATAAGAAATTTTTTTTGTTAATTTACGTCATGAAGATTACAACGATCGAACCTCCATAAATAAGGTAGGAAAACATTTTTAACCTTAGATTATCCATTGTTACGTTGATTTTATCGCAATTTTACTCCCCACTGGATGTTATCGTTTATTATACAACAAAAACTCGTTAATATTGTAAAATAATTTACATCAACGTCAATGGAATACGTTATTATCCGCGCCTCTGTACACAAGCTCACTCGGGGGAGCCGCGCAAGAAAGAATTTAAATTATCCCCGCATTTTTCAAAAGAGGGAGCCCGGCCAATGTAAAGAAAACATATTTATCCGTTGCCAGTAATTTGGAACTATAACATTCCCCACAGGCTGCTTAATGCTTACGTCATTAAAATCGTCGACATAAGCAATAAGTAAATGTACACGCACGCACGCATATTCCTGGGGTTGACAGTTTCCCTTGTCTTTTCGAATTTTCCACGGTCGAATTCATCCGGCTTTGTTTGAGCGTCGCTGCGAAGGGTCGCTAATTTTAACTCTCCCTTCTGTCTTGCAAATTTTTTCTTTTTTCAAATTCACTCAACGAGCCAGCGCTTCGAAGTCTGTTCAGCTTCTACTGCACAACATGAGGCGATGTTTGCTCAGGTGGATGACACGTTCGAATTTTCCCGTAGTAAACGGGCGGCTCCTCTCTCTTACTCTGGCGGAGCAGAGGCTCGAGGATAAAAGTGTTATCGTATCGTAAAGTCGTCGAGTAGAGCGGGCCGGGCCTCTCATAACAAAACCGTAAAATGTATAAAGAGGACATTGTTATAGATTATACACGGCGAGATAAAAATGGAACGCACACTGGTTGGATCGTTGCTGTGTTTTTTCTTTTTTTTTTTCGGGCCGGTCCGACGCGCGAATATTTAGTCGTGAACGTAAAATTAAACAGGCGAGCGAGGTTCTTGTTAAGGCCTGAGTGTATACGCAGTTTGGAATTTTTTCTTTGCTCCTTTTTCGTGGGAGAGGAAGCGAGAATATATTTTTAATAGGGCGAACGCGCGGAGCCTGTGAACGGAAATTTCATTACTAGTCAATTACGAAATTTGATAGGGGCTATAACAATTTTGAAAGGCGATGTTAATGAGTTACTAGCCATTTTTTCAGAAATTGAAATAGGAGTTATTAATTTGGGTTATCAGGAGATTTTCAAGTTGAATTTAATTAAAAGTTTCGGCATTCAAAATTTAGCGTGAAATAGCATCGATTATTCATATAGAGATAACGAAGTTAAATTGAAAGCAATGTTTGGTTTTCTCAAATAGTATTGATATTCATTCGCGATGTTCAGTTGCATAATAGGTTTTAATCGAATAACAATTAAAATATTAATAAAAGAACAGCTTTCAACTTCAATGTTCATTACAAGATCCTGAAAGAATGAAAAATAATTAAAAAATAATCAATTATTCTAAAGAACAAAATCGATGCTAACAA
>UELX01006350.1:0-11115 GCA_900480035.1 Eupelmus urozonus | reverse complement strand
TAAATGTTTACAACATAATTTTTGGGTTCCCGTAAAATATTCTGTGTAGATTTCTGCCCCACCCATTTCACATTGCCTTAAAGTAGAAGTTTTGTGATACATTAATACCGTTTAGTTATGGTTTATAATTATTTATTTAATTATTTAGAAATAATTTACAATTTAAAATAATCCGTAATAATGATTCTAAAATATGTTTTAATTAATTACTTATACTTTTGCAGGGGCTAGATTAGGTCTAATACAGACAAAACTGGGCGTCATCTATTCAATTTATAAATATGACATATCACCTTCTAAAGAAACACCTATTCCGCTGAAACTTGATGCCTTGAACGTTTTCGCACACACTCATGTGTTGCCTTTGAATTTTAGAAAAATTTAATTTTAATCAGCTTGTTAAATATGAATAAACAATATGGACTTCCAAAATGATAGTTAAGAATACAAATAAATTTAGTTTTTAAAATAATATATGATTGTGACTTACATTTTACTTATATTTATTATCGTTCAATATATCAATTAAATTACTGCAGAAGTGTTTATAAAGAAATTTCATTAACTGTATTTAAGTATACTAAAAGGAGATAGCCAATTATTTGAACTTTAAACATGTTGAGGAATAAGATATGAAAAGGAACTAAAAATGTAAATATCAGAAATAAACTTTTTTTTATTAAATTAGAGAAATGAATTCTTTAAGTGTATTTGATTGAATTCTTTGCATCTTTACCACAGTCTGTCAATCAGACGTATGAACTAACACATTCGCAGTTGATCTTGAAGAGTCATTTAACTCATAATTCCGCCCTTTGATTATTTAACAGAGTTATCACGTCGACCATGCTGAAGGCATAGGGAACAACCTCTCCCATAGAGCGAATTGTTCTGGACTCCATCTCTTTAATACCAATTCCTTACCTATATCTAAATATTTATCATTATTTGATATAAATGGCTCCCAAATAACGCCTTGGAATTTGTCGGCATTATTAGGAATTGGCACGCCCGTTTTGGCAAAGTGCGACCACATTGTCGTCATCCTTTCGACCATTGGAATTTCTGGATCACCTGTTTTAAGAACTGGTAATATCCACCCCATGGTGAAGAGGTACTGCAAATCATCATGATGGACGACTCCTAAGGGAAGAGAAAAAATATTTTTATATATTTGATTCACCGCTTGTGATAAAGCTATCAAATACGCGTTAACTCGTCCCTACCGACTGGTTTCTTAGTGTCACTCCAAACGGAGAAACTATAACGCCCTTGATAGGTAAATAGGTAATTGTAGACTGGAGCCCGAGAGTTCTGAGCTATCAGCTGGGCTGTTAGATGGACGATGTAGGCAAAAGAATCCCAATTAAGCTATAATGTAATATTAAATTGATCATCAGTCCATTTACTTTTCCCTTATTGTTAGAATATGAAAAAGTCTCTTACCTTCAAGAAAAGGTCAACGTTTTTCTGGTCAGGTTTCTTATTGCCCAAGTAAGCTTTGCGCACCTCGTGGCTTATGTTTGTTGAGTGATCACTACAACAGCGGTCAAAATTGAGGATCAGAGGTAGAGCTACATCCCACTGCCTGTCAAGATCGTGGAAGAAAGTATTATTTCCCTTCTGAACATCCTCAATATGGCCTAAACGAAGTAAAAAGAATCGAGTTATTTGATATTATTTTGTTAAAAACTTTTTTTTTATTTAAATTGATAATAAAAAGAATGCAGTTACCTGTATATGCGCTCGCAAATTCATCTTTTGTCATTCCGATAATAAGGGGAACTTCATGAATTTTTTTTTCTCGAATTAAATTTATAGGTTGGTCTGTAAGGAATCTTTCGACTCCGGCTACTTCAGGTTCCACAACGGGTGACCAAATTAGCATTGAATGTTCGTACCATTCCTACAGATAAATTAAATTTTCTTATTAAAAGATTAATAAGAAAATATTGTAAGAATAATATCTTTGACTCAAAGATAAATTTTAGTTAAAGTATCTTATATTACCGAAAACTTGCTAATGGAATCAGATAGCTTTTGGTGTGGCACCGTTTTCAAACAATCAATAGCCGCATCGATGTTATTCGCAGGACACCCCACATATTTCGCTTGTTTAATAACCAAATCTTTTTGCTGAGTGGGTAAATGTTTCTCAAGATTAATGGGGGTGCCACTAGAAGCGATGGCTCGATGGAACAAACCCTTAGACATGGGTGATAGCATATGGAGGATGACGCTCCAGGAGCCAGCACTGTAACCTGTTATAGTGACCGAGTTAGGATCACCACCGAACGTGGCGATATTTTTTTGGATCCAGCGGAGAGCAATGACCTGATCTTTGAGGCCATTGTTGCCAGGTGCGCGGGCATCACCAGTTGCTATGAAGCCTGAAATAATATTCGGTTATGAATAAATAGTTTATGAGCTTTGGTATTATTTTATATTATTTAATATGTTAATTTTTTGACACTCCGGGCGAAAAACTCAATTTTGCGCACGCTCGTACAAAAAAGCGTATGCTAAATCTCGCTTTGTGCACGGCGTATCAAAAAATACCGTTCGATACATGAGCGACGAAGTGATTTCAACCTCGCGTGAACTTTTCGCCCACGAGGCTAAAATCACTTTCTCGCACTATGATCGAAATGTGCTATTAATAAAGTTGTAATTTATTAAGTCTGTTATATCATAATTCTATTAAGTAAATATATTTATGACACAATAGATAATTCTTAAATTACCTATTGTAGCAAGCCTATAGTTGACTGTAACTAAAACGATGTCTTTATCAAGATAGTATTCAGGTCCAAAAACATAGCTTTGTGCAGAAAAACCATAGAAACCACCAGGATGGAAAAATACAATCACCGGCCGTTTAACATGATTTTCAGAATTCGGAAGCTATAACAATGATATTAAGGAAAAATATAGCTCGAGTAAAATATTTTAAAGGGATCGCCGTTAGAAAATAAAAATATTAAAATAGTAATAAAATAATATTTTCATTTTTTCGAAATAATGTAAGATAAAACTTATCATGCCTTATTAGCATATACATTCAGCCTAAGACAATCCTCGCTGGTGAACTCAGGAGCAGCTGGTAGGGGACAAGACGGTCCCTCTTTAGTAGCATCAAAGACGTCAGTCCATGGATCGACAGGTTCGGGTGCCTAAAAAAATGCTCGATAAAGGATATAGTTAAAATTGAAAAATAAATTAGTTTTTGCTCTTTCTATAATAAGGTAAGTTTCTCAACATCTTTAATTTATCAATATATGTAAATATAGCTCTAATTTTAGCTTCGACCCGTTGTATTAGTTCATTTGACTCGATTACTTTTGTTTTGATATTAAAATACAGTAATCAACATTTTCTGTTTTAATCAGAAAGGTAAACAGAAAATTGACTACATATTTAAGTTTTTTAAAATATTTTCTAAAATGCTCAACGAGCAGAAAAATCAAATAAAACAAAAAAGCTATTTATAGTAAATAAAAATAAACTGCTCGCGTGCAAAATACAATTTAAAGCAATTGCTCAAATAATATAGTACAATTATACATTACATACCTAGGGAGCAAAAGTAAAGAATGTCCCAGATCGCATGATAATTGTCACCCGAGCCGAAAGCGAGGGTGACAAACATACGATCTGAGGCGTTCTTTATTTGCTCCCGTAGTGTGTATACTATTTTTTTGCCTAGCGAGATCGAAATTACAACTTTTGTAATCGGGCGCCGTGAGGAAAAGTGGTACTTTCGCCCCGCTAGGCAAAAAAAAGATTTTGATCGAGTGGATATAATTAGCAGTCAATACCTATATAAAATTCTTTTTCCTTATACCTTAAGATCTCTTTTCTAATTTAATTATTGCAGAAATAATTAAAATTAGAATTTTCTGTTTAGTCCGAGACTTTTTAGAATTATATTATTTCTTTTTAGACTGTAAGTAAATAGAAAATAAAACAAGAATGAGGAAAATATCCTGAATTAGTAAGCAAGACAAACTTTGCTTATCTGTACACGTGAATCGATTCAAAAATACAAACTTTATTTACTTCATTTCATTAAACAAAAAAAATTCATAAATATTCATACAACTTCTCTGTGACGGTTTAAGTAAATCTGATCAATTAATGTTATTAAATACATACAATATTTTATTTTCATTTAGAAACTTAAATTACAGCAAATCTAGCACAATCTTTTATCCAAACTTAGCAGTCCATTAAACCTATCGGTATAATAGATTTTAACAATTCTTAAAAGCTGAAAGTTTTTCGTACCTTAAAACGCTTCTCACCTTCGGGCGACTTTCCGTATCTCACTCCACGAAAAGCATAAATGGTATTATTCAGTCTGGTTTTCATAAGTGAACCCTTAATTTTGCCTAATGGCGTTTGTACCATTGGCTCCATCGCTTGGCCGTAAATCGCCAAGCAACAGATAAGCAGGAAAGATAACAAGAGCGATTTCATGCTATATACCATGTTAACTGTTCGATCGCGCATTACACTATGACACATATAATTTGTTCGCTACTCTTTTATCTGCTGAGTATACGTGGAACTTGAGGAAAGCTTACAATTTTGCGAAGGTCAACTTGAAATTCTAAGTAATCACAGTCGATTTATGAATTTTTATTTTACATTAAAAGACTGCAAATTATTGAATTTTAAAAAAACTTGTATCGTATATGTTGAGATTAAAATAACTTGCACTTTATTTTTATCATGTTAATACTTATCGTCTTCTTAAAACACAATCAGAATTTTTTTTTTATTTGCAAAAGACAGCATATAAAAAGTATCTGAAAATTTATATTTTGCAAATATGTAATAAACTTTTTTTGAGGACATATTTTTTATGTGAATGACATTTTGTATATGTGGAAGGGGGAAAAGTAGTCAATTTTAACTTGTTAGACAGTTGCTACTTTACTTATATATCGAAAAAAATTTTAAAAAAACAGAATATTTTTAATTGTTCTATAAAAACATATCCTTTATTAATTCTTATATTTCCAATTTTTTTATATAAACAAACTTAAGATATCACAGTTAGAAACAATTTATAATTTATTTTAAATTATAATTGTACATGCAACATTTTTAATCTGTGTTCATATTATGAATCATAAAAAAAAGTTTAACAGAACAAACTTAAAAAAGATGATCTAAAAAAAAATAAAATATGTTATAAATAACTACCATAAGTAATAATAAAAAAACAACTTTTTAAATTATTTTTAATTTTATTTATTTTGAAATAATGAAAATCGTGTCAGTGGAATATGATATGTTAAACGGAACAATAAGACTATCTAAAAATGTAACTATCAGAAATAAATATTTTTTATTGAATTAGTGCTATAGATTCTATAAGTTTATTTTATTAAATTCTTTGCATCGTTACCACAGTTTGTCTATCAGATTCATGAACTATCACACTCGGAGTTGATCTTGAACTATTATTCTAACTTACAATTGCGCCCTTAGAATATTCAACAGAATTAACACTACGACGACGCTGGAGACAAAGGAAACAACCTTTCCCAAACAGCGAGTTGTCCTCGCCACCATCTCTTCAATACCAATTTCTTACCTACATCTAAATATTCATCATTCTTTGTCGTAAAAGGCTGCCAAATGACACCTTGGAATTTTCTGTCATTTTTCGGTATTGGCTTGCCCGTTTTGGCAAAGTGTGACCACATTGTCCTCATCCTTTTGACCATTGGAATTTCTGGATCGCCTGCTTTAAGAATCGGGTATTTCCACCCCACGATGAAAAGGTACTGCAAATCATCGTGATGAACAACTTCTTAAGAAAAAGGAAAAAATGTTTTATATTTTTGATTCACCGCATGTAATAAAGCCAGAAAGTACGCGTAAATTAACTTGCCCCTATACCGACTGGTTTTCTAGTGTCACTCCAAACCGAGAAACTATAACGACCTTGATAGGTGAACATAGTATTGTAAACTGGAGCGCGAGAGTTCTGAGCGATTAACTGCGATGTTAGATGTTCGACGTAGGCATAAGAATCCATGGCGAGCTAAAGAGTAAAATAAAACTGATCTTCAGACCAGTTACTTTTTACTTAAAATATCGAAAAGCTTCTTACCTTCAAGAAAATGTTAAAGTTTACATATAATTTGCCAGCTGCCCTTTTATATGCTAAGTATACGTGGATCTTAAAGAAAGCCTACAATTCTTTTTACGACGGTGAACTTAAAATTTGAAGTAATCACAGTCGATTTATGATTTTAACTTGATTTTTATCATGTTAAATCACATAGCATTCGTGAAATATTATTAGAATTATTTCTTTTATTTGTAAAAGAGATCTTATAAAAATCATCTAAAAATTTGCAAATATGTAATAGAATTATTTCAAGGACATATTTGTTTGAATAAATTATTTATATATTGTACGCATGGAAGGGGGAAAAGTAGTTAATTTTAATTCATTAAACAATTATTGCTTTACCTATATAATTCACAAATTTTTTAAAGAAATGGAATTTTTTAAATTTATTCATAAAAAACGTTCTTTATTAATTTTTATATTTCTAATTTTTAGATACAAACAAACTTAGGATATTACAGGCGGAAACACTTTATAATTAATTTTAAATTATAATTGTACATACAAAATTTTTAATCACTGTTCATATCATGTCGAAACAGGCGGTAAAGGAAACAACCTTTCCCACAGTGTAAAGTCTCCTGGATTCGAGCTCTTCATTATCGATTCATCACCTATTTCCAAATAATCATCATTTTCTGCTGTTAAGCGTTCCCATTTAACGCCTTGGAATTTATCGTCGTCCCTCGGTATCGGCTCACCAGCCTTGGCAAAGTTTGACCACATTGTCGTCATTTTCTCGACCATACCGATTTCCGGATCGCTCGCCGTAAGAACAGGAACTATCCAACTCATTTCGAAAAGGTACTGAAGATCGTCATGATGAACGACTCCTAAACCAAAAAAATGTTTTGTAAATTTTCATTTTACTATTTCCAGTAGATCGATTCTCACTCACCATACGGTTTTTTGGTGTCGTTCCAGACAGCGAAACTGTAGCGTCCCTGATAGGTGAATTTGTAGCTATAGACAGGGGCCTTAGAATTCTGGGCGATAAGTTTCGTGGTGCGGTGCACATTGTAATGAAAGGAATCCCAAAATAGCTATCATCACATAAACGATTTAATTTTTGTGTTTCCATTATGACTTTGAATTTTTTAGATCTTAAGTGGTTACCTTTAGAAGAATTTTGATATTTTTAACGCTGGGAGTTTTATTACCCAGGTAGGCCTTGCGCAGTTCCTGGCTTATTTTTATCGTGTGCTCACTGCAGCAACGATTAAAATTGATGAGCACAGGTAGTGCAATATCCCATTGCTCGTCAAGATCGCGGAAAAATTTGTCGTCACCCTTTAGGGCTTTCTCATGGTAAGCTACACAAAAAATGTCAGTTATAGAAAATTCATTGTAAAAGATATTTCATATTTCACAAATGAATTGCTAGAAGGAAAATATTTATTTACGCAAGTAAGCGCTGGAAAACTCGTCTTTTGTCAAGCCAATGATGAGAGGAACCTCATGGATTTTTTTCGCACGGATCAGATCAGCAGGTTGAGCTGGAAGAAATCTTTCGACTCCGGGTACTTCGGGTTCAACAATTGGAGACCAGATAAGAAATGGATTGCTATACCACTCCTGCAAATGAATATAAACAAAATTGTAATCATAAAAGATAACAGATAAACTATCTGCTCCAAAACAATCCTCCTTTAAATTTGATATAAGCATTTGAACTCACTCTGAATTTCGGAAGGCTATTGGCCAGTTCCTTATGTGGCACCGTCTTTAGGCACTCAAAAGCCGCATCGAGATTATCGGTGGGACAACCAACGAAGCTAGCTTGCTTAATAACTAAATGTATTTGTTCCGTAGGCAAGTGGCCTTCGAGATTAATAGGTGTGCCACTCGAGGCGATCACGCGATGGAATAGACCCTTAGACATGGGTGATATCATGTGGAGGATGTTGCTCCAGCTACCGGCGCTGTATCCTGTTAGGGTAACGGAGTTGGGATCCCCACCGAATGCCGCAATGTTCTTCTGGATCCAGCGGAGAGCCTCGACCTGGTCTTTAAGGCCAAGGTTGCCTGGGGCACGCGCATCTCCAGTGGCTATGAATCCTGCAAAATCATGAATTCGTTGAAATTTATTGTATGAAACAGCCTAAAATAATCAAAACGCGTCGGTTATTCATTATGTATGTAATAAACAAAGTTATTTTTTCATGTAATTAAAGAAAGGGAAAAATTAATTTCTTTTTTTAAGGTGCAATGATGTACATATAAATATTTTCGTTCATAATAGAAATATTTACCTAGTGTAGCGAGTCTGTAATTAACTGTAACTAAAACGATGTCTTTGTCAAGATAATACTGGGGTCCAAACATAAAACTTTGTCCAGAAAAGCCATAGAAACCACCAGGGTGGAAAAATACAATAACTGGACGTTTAACTTTATCTTTAAAATCCGGTAACTAGATGAAGAACAAAATTAAAAGTTCAGTTTAACATTTAAAACTACATTTTATCTAGTAGTCTAAAAAAAAGTATTACACAGTATTTTCATAATAATATGATAAAAAATTATACTGAGATATTAACTTCTTACTTATAAACTGGCTGTAACCATATAACGAAGTACGTCTTACCAAACTTTAACTTATCTACTTAACCCGTAGTACGATTCAAGAATACTATTCCCAGTAGGCAGACTTACCTTGGTTGAATAAACGTTAAGCCGTAAACAATCCTCAGTGGTCCTTGCTCTTTCTAACCCGGGTCGAGGGCAAGATGGACTCTCTTTCGAGGCGTCAAAGACATTGTTCCACGGGTCGACGGGTTCGGCTTGCTGAAAATAAAAAAATTCGATAAAATACGAGTTTATCAAAATTAGGGATCTATCTTTTTTTACATAAGTCGAACTTAAAATTTTTTTTATAAAAGTTAATGAGATCATTATTTAATAAATTTTTTTTAAATAAACATTTATTATAAATTTAGATGTTTTTCGATCCCGTTAGAATTTCTAAATTACTGTATACTAATATTCTAAATACTGTCAAGTCTTTTGCTCTAACTAGGTGATAACCAACCCTCCGTATCACGTATTTGTTTAAACATTGGGATACGTTTTAAAGTGTCAAAATATGAAGAAAACCAGAATTTTAGACAACACCTCAAAAAACTCAAGTTATTGATATATCTAGCTTTCTTTAAAGAAAATATTATAATAAACGCTATTTTTCAAATATTTATTATTCAGCCAAGAAAAACTTTGAATGCAACTGTAGATGCGCACGATTAAAGTAAAGCAAGCGTTCTTTCATTTTTTTTTTACAGAAATGAAATATTGTATTTCCTTTCAAAGATATAACAGTTTACCGTTGGGCATAAAAAATGTATAAAATATGGATAAAATAAATAAAATTATTATAAATTATGAGTAAAGATATAATAATATTGTGTAAACTAAGGGTGTAAAATTAATTATCAATTAGATTATATCTTCAACATTGTTTACTTAATATTATTTCTTGAAAATATTCGAATCATTGCGTTTACTGGATTAACATCAATTGGTAAAATTTAAAGTCAACATTAATTTATACATATTTTAAATATTTGATTATTAAAATTTTTATTGAATTTAAAAATTATAAAATGTTAATAGCGCAATCAATGAATATTATACAAGATTAAAGAAAGTAAACAAAGAGTGTGCCTAGTTACAATGACTTATATACTATAAATCTGTGTAAATAAAGTTATATAACTCATAATTATGTGACATAAATCTCTTCATATTTATGTTAAGCAACAATTATTGTAGTTTTCAATTCTATATTTATTTTTTATTTTTTTTCTCGACAAAGTTATAAATAAGCGCGATAAAGTCTATTGCTGATAAAAGGAAATGTAAGCCTCAGGCAAACGGCTATAGTTATTAAATCAAACAGACTAAACAGACTCATCTTGCAATACATGTCATATCTTTTCCTTATTGCTGATTGATGTAAATGAAATTCAAAGCTATAACGTCAACTTTAAATAGTTATATCAACCTTCATATTTACTATCAAAAATACCTTATTTAAAACCTTAATTCTCACGCATCAATACAAAATCAATATTTTATACCTTAAAACGCCTCTCACCCTCGGTTGACTTTCCGTATCTCAACCCTCGAAAGGCATAGATCGTCCTATTAAGCCTCGTCTGCATAAGTGAGCCCCTGACGCGACCAAGTGGAGTTTGCACGAGGGGTTCCGTGGCATAGCTGAATGCTGCAAGAGCAAACAGCAGTAATGAAATTGTAAACATTGATTGTAGGTTGAGCGTCATGACGGCTCAGTCGTGTGGTGACTTATGCCACACTGTAATTATTTATGAACGGATTGCTTTTATATAGGCCGGCTGCGGTAGATAGGTGAGATTTCTACGAAATGTAAATTTTTATGAATAAGATTTGGTTTTTGTTTGCTAAAATTGTTTTTTTTTTAAATTTGAAATTGCCTATTCTATTTTTAGGTGGATAATATTTAAGTGTCGTAACATTTTGAATATTTTTTTAAATCATATTTGTAGACACATTTTGAATAACGTATATATTATATTATAATATATCTCAAATAATATTTGCTTATCATACGGAGTAATTAGAATATTTCAAAAAGTAAATAAATGTTTATTTATAGACTTGAGAAATAAATCATCGTTTAAATATATTAGTCACTGATTAAGTAATCTTTCATATTTCAGTGAACACATTGAGGAAAAATTATGAAAAGTTGTATTCAAAAATGCATAAAATATTTACCGCGCCCAAAAAACTGATCAAACAACAAAAATTATACTATTTCAAATAAAAAAAGAAAATGGAAATCGTTTTTTATATACATAATAGTATTTTTCGTAACAAGGACGTAAAGTTTCACAGCCACGTGTGATTACCGTGCACGAGGGTCGGCGAAGTCGGCCCGAGTGATTCGGAATCACACGCGGATGAGAAGTTAACGCACATGTTGCG
>UELX01006349.1:0-11118 GCA_900480035.1 Eupelmus urozonus | reverse complement strand
ACGACTCGTACTGCAAACTCCACACTCGGGCAATAAAGGTCCACTTATCGCCCTTGGCACATAATGTACTATTATTGTACTAGTTAAATTCAGCGCGATCTGCGCGCCCTCTATCTGTCTTATAAGCTAAACTTGATTTTCGCGCTAATTCTAAACGACCAATCAGAGTTGAGTCTATAGAGGTTTTGACTTCCTGTGATGACTTTTTTACGGGAACTAGAATTAATTCTAGTTCAATAAAAAATTTGTAAATTAATAAATCTAATTAGAACCACGCATGTGCTTGTGAAATTTTCCTTTAAGGTGCTTATTCTACACAGCATTTTTTGGGCTGTGCTCGGTATGCCAAGTTCCGACCGAAAAAAATTGTTCCTCGCCATCTACTGATTTGAGTAAACAAAAGTTAAAGCGAATATACATGGACCTTCCCCGTAAACAAAAAGTGGTCTTTTAGCGCTCTTGTGTACAAAAAATAGGTTTAAAGGTCTCTAAAAGTTAATTTCTTGTTTACTGGGTTATCATGAAGCAAAAATGATTTTATGTATTTAAGCATGCTTATGATTATTACTTTCGAACTGAATACGTTATTTTTTTTCACACGGAGCACAGTCGCGCTCCGTGCTGTGCGATACTCTGCGCGGGTTTTAAAATCAGAGAAATTAATCTATTATATGTACACACTAGTAGTCTATGACCATGATGTAAATAAAAATTATACACTTTACCAATATAATAAACTAATATAGGTTAAATGTATTTTTAGAATCTTTTAATTTATATAGATAAGGATAATGAGCAAAATCAATCTCTTAATTTATATAGACAATGAGTTCAATTTTCATCAAGGTAATAGACTATAGCAAACAATAAATTAATTCCTCTGATTTTAAAACTTCCGCGCAGAGGACACTACGGATCGCTCAATCTGTCGCCTTATGTAAACACGCCCTTATTTCCAGTATGTTCCGCAACTTACATTTTTGTGTGTGAGCCTTATATTTTTGTATTTATATACATCTGGTCCTTTGCTATAATAAGTACTTGCGGTTCAAACAATTGAAATACTTCTAACAAACATTCCCTCAAGTTGCCACGCCATCATCATTTGCCGGTTTGTTGATTTTACTTATATCTAACTATAATACATATTCTTCTGGATTTCCTATAATATTCTTTAAAGATTCTTCCTTCACCTTTTCACTTGACTTTAAAAGTGTACTATTTATTACAGTATGTAAATATACTATTTATGTATGTTCAGGTTGAAAGAAGAAAAAATAAACGTGGATGCATGTGCTTGTTTTTTGTTGTAAAATTTTTCTGTAAGTTTTTTACTTCTTCAATGCCTAATTTGAAATCATCAATTTTGATGATAAATACTTCTTATTAAATCATATACTCAAATTTTGTTATATTTTCAGAAATATATTGTTAAAAATCAAGGTTTATTATTAAATACCTTATAATATATATAGTCATCAATAGAAATTGCATTACTAAAAGCTGATAAAAAAAAGTAACAATATGGCTCAGCAATATTCAGAAAAAAATTGGGGTGTTACAAAAATAAATACATTAACAGTCAGCTATGAATGGGCAATAGATAATTTTAGTATTTGTAGTAAAAAAACAAAAGAATCTTTGGCATCTCCAAGTTTTCCATCTTCAAACAATTTTGAGTTTCAATGGTTTATAAAATTGTTTCCTCACGGTGACTCAGAAGAATTTAAAGATTATATATCTTTATTTCTCTATTGTGATATGAATTCAAATATTGAGGTCAAAGGAAATATTTGCATTCTCAATAATAAAAAAAAAGAAACAAATAGACTAGAAATCAGTTATCATTATACAAGCTGCTTAAAAGGATATGGATCTCGTCAGTTTATAAAAAGAGATTATCTTTTGAACAAAGAAAACAACTTATTGGTTGACGATAAACTCATTATTCGTTGTTATTTGAAAGCAGGCATTGGAAGTGAAAATTTTGGAAACAAAGTTATAAGTAATTCTGATGAATCTGTGTATCAGGAAATTTGTAATGATATTACAATGCTTTTAGATAATAAAGACTTATCAGATATTACAATAGTTACAAACAATGGTAAAGAATTTCATGTACATAAAGCAATTCTCGCAGCAAGAAGTTCAGTTTTTTGTGCAATGGTCAAACATGATATGAAAGAAAAGACTGAAAGCAAAATAGAAATTCTCGACTTTGATTATGAAATATTAGATGAAATGTTAAGATATATCTACACTGGAAAAGTAAAAAATATTGAACAATTTTCAGATGATTTGTTAATAGCTGCAGATAAATATAACCTTAAAGGATTAAAAATGCAATGTGAAAAATATCTTTGTAACTACATAAGTACAAGTAATGCTACTAAAATACTTGTACTCTCTGATCGTTATAATTGCCAGATGTTAAAAGACGAAGTGGTTAATTTTATAATTGCTCATAAAAAGGATGTAATTGAATCTTCAGAATTTAAATTATTAATAACTTCTAATCCATGTTTGGTAATTAATGTCCTTTTAGCCATGACATTAGAAAAAAATTAGATATAGTAATTAATATAACAAATACATTTTGTATTTAGAATACTATTGTTTGTAACTTGTAAAATCAAAATAAATCTATTTTTATTATAAACACTTTAAACAAAACGATGTCATCTCAAATATTCTATAACAAAAGTTTATTTTTTTAGTGAAATAAAAATATTTCAAATTTCAATTCAATATAATTTTGCTAATTTAAAAGATAAAATAAGCTGTCTCATTAATACAAAGTATCTAGAAATACTTAAAAATGTAAATAATAAAGTATAACTTAGTAAAGTATGTTTAAATTTTTATGATATTCTTTTGACAAATTACGTATTAATTATATGGTGTACAAATAATAGAGTACCTAATTTTTATCTAAATATATACCTAAAGCTTATTATTTTATATTTAAAAAATTAATTTTTACAAACCCAATATTAATTTTAGCATAAGTAATTTTTTACTCAGAAGAGAAATAAAGCGACTTATTTAATACATTATTTAACAGAAATCAAAGTAGCCAAAAAAAAAACCACCACATCTACACTATACACAAGCCCCCAGTACGTCTACAATTACAGCTCGCCGTCTGCTAATTTCCACTATTTAGCCAGAGCGCGTCTCGGCCCTCTCCTCGCACTTTTAATGCGATAAGGCACCTCTCGCGCGCGCGTCTTGATGAATTTTTTCCCCTCTCGTTTCCAGACTTCGCCCTCACCGCGCAATTTAGCGCCTCGCTAAAATGAATCATCCGTCGTCCGACGGGCTCGTTCCGTATGTAACGTCTCTCCCATCGCCTAACGAGATTTCTCACCGTGAGAAAATGAAAAATTTTCGAAATATTTTCGCGGAGGCGTATTGGAATTCCCAGTGTATATACAGAGATCGCAGCACTCGAGTATATAGAGCCCAGCGCGGGCGGCGTTACATTAATTGGCCTTTTAGCCGAGCGGGCCGTAAAAACGTCGTTAAAAAGGGACGCATCGCCTGGCGGCTGCGGTGACGAGGGCATGATGAAATTATATTTTTCAATTTTTCAGATCTCCCCGCTGGACGATGAGGACACGCGTATGCACACCCCCGATCGATGGGAAATTTTTTAAAAAGTCAAAGGCGACTGATGAGAGTGCGGCTCGTTATGAAGCAGGCTACTTTTCGCGCGGCTGTATAACATATTAAAAAGCAGAGCTCGGAAAATCCACTCTCATATCTCTCTCGCGTCCTTGCCGCAAACGAGAAGCCCAAAGGCGAGCGTAAACAATGTAGAGGGAGGGAGAAGAAAAGGAAGAGAGCCAGCTCGTCTTTGCGCGGCGCGCATCCAAGGATCAGTCGTTAGAGCCTTGGTGCGGCCGCAAAAGCTGGGGGAATGGAGAGAAAGAGAGCGGAGGGAAAGAGCGACGTTGCGGAATTAGCCTCGTTTCCTCGCGCGCGAGCTTGCAGCGTGCTTTTAAAAACGTGCGCGCTTGCAGCTGGGCTGTGTGTATATGCGTGTTTGTGTGGGTGTTTTAGAGGGGTGGGTTTTGTGGAAGGTGTTTTGAGAGGCTGGATTTTTGTGCTAGATTTTTTGCGGGTCTTGTTTGTTTTTTTGGAAAGATGGTTTGTTATTGGGTTATTGGGTTTGGTTAGATTTATTTCATTTAGGCACTACATACAAATATAATCATGCCCATAACCTTACGTTATACACTTTTTTCACAAGCTGCGCAAACTATAGCAATGTTTTTTACAATTTTCAATAATATCATATAAATAATATCAAATATATATTCGTAAGAAACTACTTTAAAACAATTTTAGAAGTTTGTGATAGTAGGGGACAGCGAGTCTACGAGTTGTCACATGGTGTTCGAAGTTCAATTATAAATAATGAGTTATTTGATACTAATATTTTGTAATATTTAATATTCTATAGATAAGTCGTAGATATGTTAATACTTATAATAATCGATAGACACAAATTTAATTTCCTGAGGAAAATATTAATAAAATATAAATATTAATTGTTTGTCAACTAGCCCCGCTGTCCCATATTCTTTATTTTAATTACTCAATAATTCACCAAATCTGCAATTAATAATAAAATAAATTAACTGTTAGCATATCATTTAAACATTAAAATCATTTTAAAAAATCCGATAGCTACGGATTTCCAAACATCAAACTATAATTCATTTCTGATTAACCCAGCCCATTTTGGCATCTAAAACCCTTCATACATCGCCCATTCTCGATCATTTACAGAAAACCGCTAATTACTATCGACCTGCCCTTTTAAAAGTACAAAATAAAAGAGAAAACCCACATCTACATATAAAAAAATAAACATATTTGCACCCTAATTCTCTACACCCACGTGCTACCCAGCAGCGCGCGCTTTCGCATGCAAAAGGGAAAATCCACTCGCGTTCGTTTCGTTCATTTAGCTGCGCACGCCAATCAGCCCCGTTCGATCGCGGCTCGCTGCGGGGCACGATCGAGCTGGGCGCGATTCCCCTTTTCTGGAGTCCCGAGGGATGACGTTCACCTATCTTCAAGCTTGCGCTGCTTTGCGCTACGTTCCGTAGCGTAGCGTTGACTTTGCGGACTTGACAAAGTCGAAATATTAAGTCAGATACTTTTTGAAGTTGGAATATTTAAACTATTAAAAAGCTTTCGATTTGTTTAATAAAATTAAGTAATCAATTTATATGCTGAAGTTTTGCAATAGTCATAAATGTTTAACTTTGCATGTTGCGCAATGCAACGCAAAGGAAGCTAAGGGTTCTTCCACACTGGTGTGATATGATAGTGATTGTGCTATGTACGGTACTTCCCCGGAATATAATGTTCACCAATTAATTTTTTTCGTAATGGCGTTGTTCAAGAGCTTCAATAGTAAATGGAAATTGTAGTCAATATTTTTTTATTACTTAAAACGTGTGAGGGTTCATAGATATTGCAATTGACACTTGGCCAACTATAGAACGGATAATGAAATAAACAAATATTGTCGCCGATTTTTTCTTTCTTATGTGATATAGTTACATATCATGGAATGGTAAACTATATATATATTTTGGGAATGTACCGTATGCATATTGCATATGAATTCAATCAATCAATCAATTATTCATAATCACATCACATCAGTATGGAAAGACCTTTATGGACACACTGATGCGATGTGATTAGGGATTAGGGATTGTGATTGTGATTGTGATTGTGATCGTGACTGTGATTGTTCCGAGTGGTGAAAGGATATCTATTTAAATATGTTTCTATAAATGCTGGTATGTTCTCACTTCATGGAATAATCACAGTCATAGTCACGTCACGACAGTGTGGAAAGGCCTTAAAAGATGTCGCCCAATATATCTATTATAGAATCTTCGTGGATTAAAGAGAAACTCGAAACATTAATTAAATCTGGATTTAAAAAATATTAATTATTGCAGAATAAATAATTTGTTTTATAATGTAATTTAAATAAATTATAAATTCTAGTTCTTTTAGGCATGGCAGTATGTTATGTTTCGAATGCGAATAACACTTTTAGAAAAACTTAGCAACACTTCAAATTAAAACGTGTTTGTATAATGCTATTTAATAAATTAGGCATTTCTTTTAATAATTAAGGTATTTTAAATTTAGCAAGAATATTATTTAATAAATATTTTTAGTTTTTTGAAATCTATAAAGGACATAACGCAACAGATTCTAGAAAAGGTGAATTGCACCCCTTCCTCAGCACGTTATATAGTTACGGCTGAGCGCACGCTGCAGATATACCGCACGTGCAGCTAGTGAGGTGCGTAACTATATATATTCTCGTTGAACTGCACCAGTTATATGCCAGCAAGCTCTGCGCACATGGTGAAATAAAAGGTTCATGTTTGTTCTGCGAGTGTATATAGTACAGTCTGGACTAAGAAGGAGGTTGATGCAAAAAGTTGATTATACGTGGGTGGATATTTTATTTTGGATGACTTTTTGTGGACTCTGTGGTTAATATATAAGCCACATAGGTATGTTGAGTCTTGATGACCAAACTCATAACACAATACTTACTTCCCTTCCATCTCACGTACGTATTATTTTAGTCGACTATATTTTTAAATTTTAAACAAAAAATGGTCTAAATATGAAAAATTATAACAATGAAAAATTTTAAAAAATCTATGAAAAACTTTAAAAATCTTCAGAATTTCATAGATTTCTTTTCTGCCCATGAGCTAGCTCATGTGGTAGCTACCACACTTATTCTCAATTTTTCACGATTTCATTAATGAATTTGCACATTCTTCCATTTTTCCACCACAAGTAACTACAGAACCCTTCACCTAAACCATCACAATCAACAATCCTCTACACCCACTCCACTCAACCCACCAAACAAAATCCAACTTTTTCCCACTTCCAAAACTCCCAACCTCCGCCTCCTCTCAAAGAGAGACACCCCCGCAGTCAGCTGCTCCCCTCGAGCAAAACATATTATACAAGCGCAGCCGAACGCGCGCGCGACTGCGTAACTTTTCCGCTTGCAGCTCGTGCACGCGCGCCTTCCTGCCTTGTATATCGCGAGAGAGCTGCAAGTCTGGAAGTTTTGCGGCCCCGTTCCTCCATTCAACAAGTTGTAGTCGCGCGCGCGCGCGCGGAGCCAAGCGCCGGAGAGAGACTCTTTAACGAGAATTATACATCCGCGATCGCGATGAATCATTCGTTTTATATATATATAGGGACGCGGATGGGGGGTATAGACTGCTGGGTGATGTACGAGGAGTTGGGAAGTTCGCCGTGGAGATGATGTTTTCAAGGGAGCCGATCGCGGGTTGATGAATGTGAGATCGGATGGTTTGGTAAGGGAGCGCCAGGTTTTGAGGTTAGTATGTAGTTTTGTTGTATTTATTCTTTTGTTATATATATTTTTTTCTTTGCATTTTGCGGGTGTTCTAATGTTGTAAGCGCTCCTAGCGGGAGAGCTTAAAGGTGATAGATCGAAAGACCCGCAGCTCTTTTTAACGTAATCGTAGACACCGTATCTAACGGTGATCAGTCGAGGCCTGCTACAACCCTCGGACCAAACCAAATTTCCGTCCAATTCCCGTTCCGCCGAGCAATCCCATAAAAAATAAAGAAATTTTTAATTACCATCACGCCGCCCCGAAGCTCACTGCCGACCATTAAGAAAACGTCGCGAAACAGCCGCGCACAGCCGTCTCGCAAGCTTTAAAACCTCAGGCGCATCGGTATGTATATATACATAAACGTAAAGCGCGCGCCAAGAGAGCGCGTCGCTCTCTTTCGCAGCGCGCGGCATATATATACATATACAGGGCCGCTTCCTCTCTTTCTCTCTCCCTCTCGGGAGTTATATCGAGAGATGCCGGCTGCGGGAGGTGGAGGAGGGGTTAAAGAAGCCTCGGCTTCTCGTAACGAGTCGCCTCGCCCCCCTAGCGGGAGGAAAAGAGAGAGAGAGAGAGAGAGATACGATCGGGGCGAGCGCGCGCGCGTGATAAATAACCGAGAGAGCGCGGGCGAGAGCGAGCGAGCTCTCTGGGTTTGTCGTCGGCGGCGGCTGAGTTCTTCTCTTTCTAGAGGGAGTGAGAGAGAGGAAGAGTGAGAGGGAGGCGGCGTGCCGTCGTGCGATGTAGCGGAGGAGATGGAGATATAGCCGCTCGCTCGCTCGCTCGCGCGCTTGTGGAGTGAGTGAGAGAGGGAGAGAGTTGGGGGGCGCGCGCGGCTCTCTCGCCTCTATTGCGCTACCGAGATCCGCCGCGCGGCGCTTCCGTGCGGCTATACAGGGAGGTTCTGTCGAGGCGGTGGCTTTTTCGAGCTGGGTATGTGTAGGGGTTGTTGCGATTGGTTGGTTATAGTGAGGGTTTTTTTGGGTTCGATATTTAGAGTTGGGTTGTTTAAGGGTGTGTGAGATAGGTTAGGTGTATAAATATAAATAATTTCTGTAAAAAATAAGGAGTAAAAGTAAATTTTACTGTTTATAAGTTGTAAATTTTAGAAAATCATAAAATTTTCAGTTTACAAGCAGCAAATTTCAGAATATCAAAAAATTCACTCTCATTTCTTAGATAAATTAACGTTTTTTTGCTTAAAAGTGTGTGAAAAAAATCGTTATTTCAATGCTTTTATTATATGTTTATATTATACAAATTTTTCGTCAATTTTAACGAATTACGTAATACGAAATATTTTTACCCAAAAACGGATCAAAAGAAGCATTTTATTCTCTATAAAACCGTTTACCCTCAAATTTACTTTATTCGCTGCTAATTCTAAATTTCATATTTAAGAATATAAAATAAAATAAAACATAATTTTTCTTTAATTTTAATTATTTTTACAGTTTAGTCGGGAATAAAACATTATATGCAATTCAGGAATAAAGTCGATCATTCCCTAGGATGTTTACTGCCCTCGCTTTGCTAGTGCAGTAAACTCACCTGCGGGAATAATCCTTGACTTTACATTCTCTTGTTGGATAATGTACTATTATTTCTGACTTAACTGTAAAAATAATTAAATTTAACGACATTCATTTTATTTTATTTTATATTTTTAAATATCAAATTTAAAATTTGCTAATGATTAAATTTAATCGCAAATTATGCTTAAATATCAATTCACGACCTTATAGGAAGCTGGCCCCCAAAGAAAAACGTATAAACTCTATACCATCGTGTAGAGCACAAAAAAATATGAATTTTAAAAAAAAAATTTGACCCTTTTAAGTGGCGGGAAAATAGAGAAATGACTACATAAAGTTTTCATCCCCTTTATATCTAAAAATCATAAATATTTACATTTTCATACATTGTGCAATTGTGCAAATATGGTCAAAAAATTAAAAAACGGCAGGGAAATAAAGGGTGTTAATCAAATATGCGTTTATTACACCCTTATGGGGTTGCGGCCTTGAATTCAAAAAGATTGCATTTTGAAGCCACTTGAACGACCTCTCATTTGAATCCTTGAACGCGCCAAAAAAATTGTGCAAAGCGTATGAAATTGCAAATGTTTATGAGTTGTAGTGATAAAGGGGGTGAAAATTTTATGTAGTCAAAATTCATATTTTTTCGAACTCTACACGAAGGCATAGGTATCATAATACGTTTTTCTTTGGGGGTCGGTTTCCTATATGGCCGTAAGCATCGCTCTTTAAAATTTGCAGAAAATAAAATGCTTTTGAGGGTAAATGGTTTTGTAAGGAATCGAATGATACTTTTGAACCGTTTTTTGGATCGAAAAAGTGACCTTTGCAGGTGAGTCGTGAATAAAAACAATTAAAATTGTTTTATCTGAATTGGGGAGTTATTAGAAAAGCTTGAAAAATACTTGCCCAACATTGTAGCAGGATGTTCGAGTTCTTTTTTAATAATTATTTAGTATGAATTTCATATAAAAGAAATGTTTTCAAACCTTCTAAATATGGTCGTAAAGTCAATTGTAAAATAATAAATTAACTTTCTATCTTGACAAACCGCAAGAATTATCAAGTTTACAATAAAATTAAAATTTTAGTTTTTTTTTTACATTTTTGACATATTTTAAATATAATTTCACTCTATATGTATAAAATTTAATAAAAAATGACAAGAATAACAGAACTTAATGTTAAGTATCTATTTCAAGTGTCATCCAAGCAATGCAGTCAGAATCCGCGTGTCTGTCCATACTTGGATGTATCTACTTTAACCCTCTTATCACACGAACGTACACCCTTAAAAACGTTCAATTATCAACTTCAACAAACCCTTCTTAATTTTTCACAAATCTCCCCTAACCCACCACCAAATTCCCACCAACCAATCCCCAAAAAAACCATCCCACCATCCCAAAACCCCCAACGAAAAAAGCCTCCGCCTCGACAAAGCCACCCTGTAGCTCCACTCCACCTATATACCGAGCTCTCTAGCGCTCAGCACACAGCCACACCGACACACACAGAACGAGCAGCTCGACGCGCGTCGGCGGCAACCACCGAGCGCGCCCGCGCTCTCGGATATTCCGTGCTTCGCTGCCTCTCTCTCTCTCTCTCTCTCCACCCACGCTCGGCGCGCTCGCTCGCTGCACACGAGGGTATTACTGTATAGTCGAGCGAGCGCGCGCGCGAGCTCGACACTCGGCGCGCCAGGAACGAGGCTATTACGGCCAGACGAGGACGGAGCGAGGGAGAGAGAGAGAGAGAGAGAAAGCGGCAGCAGTGGAAGCAGCAGCAGCAGCAGCAGCGGCGGAAAAAGGGAAAAATAGAGGTAGCGCGCAGAGCCGAGCGCGAGGAAAGAATAAAACGAGAGAGAGGGAGAGAGAGAGAGAGAGAGCGCCGACGATTTCAAGCGGCTCGTGCTTCCAGGATCAGCGAAAAGCTCGCCGGGGGGATGGCTGTGCGCTCTATATAGATATATATATGTACGTGCACGCCGGAGCTCTCTCGCTCTCTGTATTTCTCTCGCTCGCTTCGTGCCGCTCGCAAGCCCGCTTCTACACCTATATATATATACACATATATGAATGTGTATATATATATATATATATATATATATATATACACGCGTATAGAGAGCGAGGATGTAT
>UELX01006348.1:0-11119 GCA_900480035.1 Eupelmus urozonus | reverse complement strand
ACATTATTAATTTAATGAAATGCAAATAAAACAATCTCTGAGTTATGTCCTATATATGCCTGATGGGCCACCTTAATTCTAAGAATATGCTCGGAGATAATGTAAATTTTTTGTATATTAGGAACGATTTCTTTTTTATTGATTGTTTGAACAGAAAACTTTGATGCTACTACTCTGAAAATTGAAGATAAAAATAGCAAAACCAAACAAATCATTTGTGCCTTATCAATAGAGTGTGCTTCGTAAAGAATAAAAGTAATAGAGATTTAAAGCTTAAAATTTGTAAAATTAAAAGTTCTGAAAAAAATTAATCTATTAATAAAAAATTTATAATATACTGAATATTTAAACATAAAATTTTAAAAATCATCAAATATATTTTTTTTTAAATAAATGTGTATAATTGTATTTTGCGCATGATGCGTAAAAATAGTGCATTAAGCAACCAGTGAGCATGCTAGATGACAAAGAGCAAAAAAACCGTATTAAACTAACGCCTGTAAGTGATTTCAACTCATATGCATACAAATTGCACATTCATCGAAATCATAGCCTTTTTATCTTTAGTTGTGTAATGTTTTAATCTTATTCATAATTTTGGTTTTAATATAATTGTTTTAAAACTATACGTCATAAGATTTCTATGCAGGTACTTTACATTCTATTATCTACATTAATAATATTGCAACATAGTTTTAAATGCCAGTTTCTTCTGAACAGCATATGCATACAGCATTACGGACAATGTAAATTAAAATCATTCTAAAGCTAGCTTCCAACTAAAACTAATATATAGCATTACTATATTATTATATTATAGTCGCATATTAAATTATTTATTGTGCCCAAACTGTTATTAACTTTGAAATGTCCCGACTTAGCAATTTACGCATACTGAACACAATTTTTTATGACCTTCAGTTGACTTTGAGCTTAATATTCTATATCAATATAATAAAAAAAAAACTAAATTATGAAATATACCAGAAAATTAAGTAATTTTAAAGAATTTCAAACAATAAATGACATTTCTTATTTGATCATTTTATAATAAAGAGAAGTAACTAATCAGTGAGATTTATGAATTCATATTCGTTTTTTTATCACCTGTGTAAATTATCAGTTATACGTTAATGTAGATACATGTGTATATCCTAAAGTAAACAAAAGGTCAGAACGTATTATTTGATGAATAATTGTTAGTAAAACTTAGAAGACTTTTTCTTTTTTGTATTAGAATCATCGTGATTTCTACGTGTAATATTTTTTTAATGATCAAATAAAAACTATTCTTTATTTGAAAAAATGCACGTGAAAATGAAATAAGATCAAAATATAAATTATTGTTATAATAATTAATAGTAGCTACACGGTTGAAATTAAATAAATTTATTAAAAATTTATTAAAATTAAAAGTATAAAAACAATTTTTTTTTAAAAATTCGTATTTACTAATACAGATAAATAAAAAGAAGATTTATTCTGTTTCTGATTGTAAAAATTTTTCCTAAAATTTTGCTGAATATGTAACAACTTTTCGAGAATATAAATTGTGTGTAAATAGGTGTATAGTAATTTGCCAAATCATTTATAACCACGGAATGAATAAATTTAACACTTCAAATTACAATATTATTCAGAAGTAACGTGTTAAATTTAATTCTAAAGACAGTGATTTGAATGAAAAACTGCCCACAAACTTTTATGTTTTTGGTAGTACTTAATTATTATGTAATATATAAAAATTTCCTGTATACCTAATTCCTTGCTTAGTTAATTTTCCAATCGAAACTATCAATTGCATAAATGCGAATATAACTGGATGTAAATATTTTTACTAATTTTTATTTTTGATTAATTAGAATTTATGAAAGAAGTATAAAAGCTTTACCGAATTTTGAAGAACTTATTGAGACAAAGTTCTTTAATGTATTTCACTTGATTACTATATGTTAATTACATTTAATGAATATTTATTGAAAGGTAAACTAATTCAATTAGATTCAAACTTAGATATTCAGATTCAGTAAAAAGATCAGTAAAATAGTATAATGCTATTCAAACGTCGGGATATGTTTGGAGATATTAGATAATAAAAGCGACCACAACAATACAATCAAATATTTAAAAAAATTTTGAGTCATTGGCATTTTAAGAAAAATAGTTTACTTGCTTTTATCAAAATTGAAAATTACTAATCAAATTCAAAGAAATTTTACTTAGAAGATAAATGCGAAAATGCAAGATCATTGGACTAAATAAACTATTTTTATGGTTGCACTAAAAATATCAAACGATTGAAGAATTTATAATAAAACTAGGATTTTCAAATAAACATTAAACACGAATGTTCTATTTTAATTTTGTCAATATTCAAATAATTTTTCACGCTGTCATATAATTTTTCTTTCACAGTTTTACTTATTTAATGAAACATACAAAATAATAGATAGACATTTACTATCTCAATGCCATTGCAGATTATTTTCATTCCTAAAAGAACTAACATAATAAATAGAACTTGAACGGATCTCAATATTTTATTGTATATTTTTTTTGTCAATAAAAATTTATTTTTAAAAATGATCTGCACTTTATATGATACCTCAATAATAACATTTTTAATCATTGTACTTTTAAACATACACATACAATTCAATTATTGATCATCTATCTAAATCGAAAAATCTATAAACAATCCCATTCGACTGCTTACTACCAAACTGTTTACAAACTTCTAACAACAACAGTACCGATTTCATTCGATATACAATATCGGTAAGGTAGAAATTACCCAAGGACCCAGCGCAAACTCCAACAATCACACCGAACCATCAACCACACTCAATCTCACCTACTTCCACCAAAACACCCAATTACAAAAACGTCTCAACTCACCCATGAACCAACGCGACGTCGGCATCGCGAGCTGCGAGGGCGCAGGCGGCGAACAGCGCCAGAAGCGCAACGGAGCTCCTCCCGGTCCTCATCATATCGACTCTCTGCGAACTGTGTGTAACTTGGAGCGGCGAACGTGCCGGTCGCTTCTTTTTTATACGCGGGCGGGCTTTCTTATCGGCTGACGCTGCGCGCACATTGTCACAACGGGCCGACGATCATCGTCGTCGGCTTGCGTTATCATCAGTCATGCCTGGCACGAGGCAGCCGTACGGTCGCTTCGCAGGATGACGTAGAGCTGCTTTCGTAGCGAGCGCGGGTTCGTGGAGCACTAGGTACTTGCTCGACGATGTTGTTGGTGTAGGGAGTTTTAACCGATGTGCAATGAGGTGGTGTAGCGAGCTCCAGGCTTTGTTGGTTTGAATAAAGGCGTTTGGTGAGATGGAGAGCAGTGAAGTTTAGTAGCTGAAACATCATTCGGGAAAAACAAATGTTATCGTCAGAGTATTGGTTCTTTACGCGCTGAAATAGAAAAGGGCTATTCATATTTTTTGCGGGCGCATTGATAGGACTATTGAGAGTTTACATACAATTTTATGGGCAGTCTTTAAAATTAATAAATAAGCAGTATTGATAATATTTATTAAAAAAACAATGTCTTTATTTTCTGAAAAACTAAAACAATAGTTCAAAAGTACTGTACAATTTTTTGTAACAGATTAAATAATATAACAATCAAAAAAGAAAATTATAATGAAATTATTGGAAATGACTATCAGACAATTAATGTATGATTACATATAAATTTTTAAAAATAATTTATTCTGTTTTTTTAATACTTTGAATTGTTTAAATAAGTCTATCAACTGATGCGTAGTCAATTTGAAAATAAATACTATTCATGAATTTTCAAAGATTATTATCATCAAATAAAAATCGTTCGAGTATGGCAATGTATGCACTAATGAAATTTAAAATTAAGGAACTAGAATGAATATTTCATAGCCTATATATACTTAAATGGGATGATGAATAAAAACATAATATAAAAGGAAATAAACTTCACTAAGCGTACGGAATAACCAAGTTTAAGAAACATTTCCTCATAAACGGATTTCCCATCAAATATCCGCATCCTGTTAAATTTACCTTCACATAAATTTAAAATGTTGTTACTTAATATTTAAGGATATGCTAGTAGATTATAAACGTATGTACGTAATAATTATAATTTAGTAAATTATAATTATATTTTATTTTTCTAGAAAAATTAATTATTGTAACATATTCCCTGGTACAAAATAAACCAATAAAAAATCGACATTTAAAGTTCAGTTTTGTTAGATTAATTTCTAGTAAATAACTGGTTACAAACTGACCAAAAGATGGTAAAATCCGTTAATCTAAATATACAAATAAATATGTTATTAAATAGCTAACCACAAGTTTTAAAATCAATGTTATTTAAGATGATAAATCTAAGATTAAAAATATTAAATTTTTTGTGTGTATACGTATAGACGTTGAAAGGTGAAAATATGATATTTATAATAAATAAATAATCTTAAATATCTATTAATTCTTTTAGCAAATTAGGATTTATTCTGAAAAGTACTCTCTAAAAGATAAGGAGTAAATCTATGCCCGAATTTACTCCTTATAAAGAGTATATTTTTAAATTTACTGATTATAAGGAGTAAATTGTGTGAAATTACATTATATATTGTAGTAAATTTTGTGAAATTACAATATATATTGTAGTAAATTTTGTGAAATTACAATATATATTGTAAATTTTGTGAAATTACAAAATTTACTCCTAGTAAGGAGTGAATCTTGGCAAATCAAAAAATTTACTTCTTAAAGGAGTAAATTTATTCGATTACCCGAAATTTACTCCTTAGAAGGAGTAAATCATATGATTTATCAACTTTTACTCCTTATAAGGATTAAATTTTAATTTTTACTCTTTAATATACTTGTCCCATATGGATGTCACATGGACTTTTTCAGTAGGGTTATTACTGCAATTTATTGTTTTCATTCTCCTTTTATGCATTCGTTCATAAAATTCTAAAGAAAAACTATTCCATCTGTGTAGCAAACAGTGCAAAAATTGTGCTGAATTTCTAAATTTATCACCTTAAGAACAGCTAAGTCAGGCATTCATTAGCATAATTTTATTATTTTCATTTGGATTTAAAAAATAAATTCTCCTAATAGATTCCTTAATGTAGTCATGAATATTAAATGGTCAATATTAACCATTAAAAAAAAAATTGGTCAAAATATGATCAGTTCCTAGTGAAAAATTGTACCTGATGCAAAAAATAATAATTGTTTGTTAATTAATTTGTTCACAACCGAAACTAGCTGATTCAAAATGATAACTTTCAATTGCCAATGTATATTTAAAAAATAATTAATTAGTCAAACATTAAAAAATAATGTATGATCATTAGACATAAAAATATAACGCTAGCACACGTGACGTAGCTGGATAAAATAATTACACGTAGTAAGATCATATAGAAAAGAAAAGATACTCATTAATAAAGATAAATTGTTTGTATTAGTAATTAACATGCTACTGATATTATTCAACTGTGTCAATGAGTCGTATACAAAATATGCTTACCTACATTTTTCTAATCAATATTTTTTAAATAAATTAACCATGACATGTTTTTTCTTCGATTTGTACTTATAACGGTTTATAGAAACATTATCTCTATTTATGATGAAAATTCTATCTATTTTGCTTACAAGTAAATAACCACAATTGCGGTTAAAACCTATACTATCTTACAAAGACATTTTCTTATTTCCGAGAATGATAAAAATAATAAATTAAAGCAAAGTTAGTAAAACCATTATAATATATAAATTGATACTTAAAACTAGAATCTATCAAATCTATTTTAAGTTTTTTTATTTATTTTTAATATTATGCATTACTAATATTACAATGTATTACTAATACTCTAAATAAAAAAATTACCAATGCTTACAAAAATTATTTGTACTTAAAATCGAATACATAGGTGCAACTTAAATCGAAATTTAAATTTTGATACGCAGTTACTTTTGTTGCAACCATTATAACTGCCGTTTGTATAACAAGTATAATAATATTTTAAGTCTGCAATAAAACTATGAAATTGAGTTTCAAGTAAGACATAAAAATAATATATTTAATAATTATTATAAAATCAAAGAAAATGATCCCATAAAATTATTGAGTATGATATAAATGAATTTTAAAATCTATGACAACGAAAAAATATTAAAATAAGTTTAAGATGTAGTCATACCTATTGAATAGTAGTACAAAAGACATTTTTTTCATCATAATTAAGAATTATAAAAGATTTAATGTTTTAAGAATAACAGCTACTAAGTAATATTTATCTCAAAAAAGATTCTCCATTTAAATATTACTAACAAAGAATACTTTATTTTATGTTTATAACTATTGCATGTTATTTAATAAAGTGATAAAGATATTTAGTTAAACACATATTTTAAACTTTAAATAATTACTATCACAAGAATCATTTTAAGAAAAATATAATTAGAGTTTTGGGACAATTTTATATTTATTGAATGTAACAAAAACTGTAGTTTCTGATACTCACATTTTCTTTCATTTTAATTAGTAATACTTATGTAGAACCTGAAAAATGTAGCTTTTTTCGCTACTTGTTTTTACACTTTAGTGACAATTTACTAAGACTTTATTTTTAATTTTTCTAAATGAAAATACCACTACAGAACTATCTAATTCGAGAGATTTTCCATTTTATTGGAAAGAATAATCTGTTAAAATGAATCTTGTTAAACAAAATTTTTAAACTTCGAATGAAGATAAGAATTCCACAGTTTACGAATGCAAAAAATCCAATTGCATAAATCTAATTGCAACTATGAATAAGCTGTAAACTTTAATTGAACGACATTACATCAGTAGCAAAATAGCCAATCAAAGAAAAACTCATGATCGAAATCCCCTACCAATTTTCGATTTTCTGCGTCAGCTAAAAGTTAGATATTAAAAATTAATCGAAGGATAAGAAAACCAGAATAATTAATATACAATAACTGCTGAATTTACGATTATCCTTATCACCTCATGAAATTAGCGTATAAAAACGTTACTTGCACATAGTCTCGGCCACAAGGCTGTAATTTCTGACCGTGCACCATGAAGAAACTCATCTCGTTGCTTTGCGCCTTTTGTATTATTTATAGCGTACTAGCTGAAGAAACTAAAAAGGTTAAAGACACCCCCGATGAAGGGCTTAAAATTTACGAAGGGTAAGTTTAAGCGAAGGAATTTTTTAAATGAATATATCTTACAATTACTCATAATTATCACTTAATTTTTTAATAAAAACCATGAATTTTAAATAGAATATTACTTTTTTTAATTACACATGCTTAATAAAAACTTTAGTTATATATATAAAAAAAAAAAAAAAATGATTAACAGTGTAGACGTATTCAGTTAAAAAATATCTGCTGAAAGTAAGATATTACTGATTTATTGTTAAAAATAAAGACAGCAAGATAATTCAAAAGTCATTATATTCGAATTGTATCCTAAAGAATATGTATATCTGTAAATAAATAAATAAATAAATTTTGTATCAGTTTTTTATCAATAGTAATAGCTTTCACAAATATAAGTAAGTGTTAATTGAAAGCTCTAAACATGTTGTTTACAAGAAATTGAGTTCGAAGAAAGAAGTACTATTGAATAGAAAATACGTATAACGAATGAAACCTACGTAACGCTATTAAGAATTTCTCATGAATGCAATGATTATTTTCTTAGAAATTTACTCATCTTAATAAAGTACCTATAACAATGACTTTGTATTGTTTGGCTAAAATCATTTAAGTTTGATATTTATTACTTTTTATTAAAACCATTACATTCATAGTAATTTCAGGATAATTTCGAAGTTGATGAAAAAAAATTTTTTTAATTCATTATTTTTTGTTAAATTAAAAAGAAATCAAATAGCTTTATGCATATTTCAAAATTAATTAGCAACTTAATTCTTAAATTTATCATACTAATTATTAATTTTAGAACAGTATTCATGAAATGATGGTTTAAAAACATAAAGATAATTAAATTATCATAAACATATATATTTGGTATGCTACATTTGCAGTTTTTAAGTGGATGTGACCTTGAAAATTTAAAAGTCTTATTATACAGTTAAAAATATGCCATAATTTTAAAATCATGAAAATACATATAGTTGAGTTAAAAATATAAAAAATTCTTAAGCTTTTTAAAACTTTTTATTCAATCTTTTATTGTGAGGACAACATTTTTTCCTCATGTAGTTATGATTTTCGATATTTTTATATTTTTCTAGTAATTATAAGTAATTTTTATAATAATCTCGCTACTTAACGGAATAATGTGGTCAGAAATATTAATACATTTATACGAAAATTAAAAGAGATAAATTAATTACATTATTTACGCGAAAAATAACATTAGAATAAGATACCTAATAGTACTCGATGTTCACTCTAACAATTCTATTTAGTTTTAAAACATACAATGTCGCCGTTGACAACTCTGCAAAGGTCGATCTTATAAACAAATATGATGGTGTCAAAGGATATGATTTTTGGAAGCGGCCTGCAGATGGATCCGCAAAAATCATGGTGTCTCCGGAAAACCAATCAACGTTTGAACACGCAATGAAAGATAATGACATCACATATACCGTAATATATTTTTAAAATATGCCAAATGCCCTTTAATAAGCAATTCTTTCATCCTCGTATTTTATATTTTCGTTTTTTTAAAAAAGTGAATTTTAAAAGTGATACAAAATTTAATTTCTTAGAAATAGATGTACGTGATTAAATTAAGATTTTAAATCTTGTTAAAATTCAATTTCTGAGTACAAAACTTTGTTTGCTTATGATTCACAAAAATTCATTTTTCTATCAAATAAATTAATGAAAAATGATTTTAAATTATTATTCAGTGTTCATATTTAAAAATATTTTAATCTTTGTATTTAAATATGTAATTAAAACGTTAGGCTCGAATAAGCTGCGCCTTGAGGTTACTCTAGTCTTTATTAGTGAAACAAGTTATCAAATTATTTCCAAGATTTTTTTGCTTATTAAAGTGGCTCTGTACAAACAAACCTTTACACCGACACATTACTCAAATCGCTTCTCGGATTCAAGGTCGAGAATTCAGACGTCTCTCAAGATATCATAGGCGATGTAGCAGCCCGACGTTCACCACTCCCTGAAAACGAGATTCTCAATTACAAATTCGATTACTTCCCTAACCACCAAGAAATGAACCATTATATGAAGAACATTGTAAAAGACAAGAAATACGCCAGAGCCATCAAAATTGGCGAAACGTACGAGAGCAGATCAATCTACGGAGTCATATTGCAAAAGTCCGATGATAAACCGGTAAATTAATTATGATCCATCCTTTCGCATCTCAAAATCAAACGATAATTAACTGCAGAAAAATAAACAATAATTATTCCTCTACCAAAGGTAATCCTCATCGATGCGGGTATCCACGCTCGCGAATGGGGCAGTCACGTATCGGCCTTGTACATAATCAAGAAAATGGTGGAGACTGAGGAGCAGATCGTCAACCACTTCACTGTCATCATCATACCCTGCATAAACCCCGACGGCTATGAATTTTCAAGAAATCATGACCGGCTTTGGCGTAAGTCGAGGGCCCAGAGTAACGATTCTGAATGCAATGGCGTCGATCTCAATCGCAACTTCGATTCGCATTGGGGAGGTGAGATTTTCATATTTTTACTTGTATTTTTGCAGCGCACTTTGAGATCGTCTTTATACGTCTTCTTTAGAGTGAACTGTTTTAAATGGTGTATGTGTTAAATAAGAAATTTACTTTTTATGCTTTAGCTATTACAGGTTGGTAGAGAGTTATGCTTTTTGAATTACGAAAAAGTTTTCTTATAAGAACAATATTCTTTCATATATGAACAATATTTCATTGAACCGTGATTAACTATTATTTTATTTATTACAGTATAATATGCACTAGCGGTGTATCTGTTTTGCGCCTGTTAGATATTTATATACTGTTTTATATTTACTAACTGCTGTTCAACAGCTCACGCTTATTACTCAATACGAAAAGTTTATTAAAATTCATTTTAAAGCAAGAAACAAGATTTTTCAAAATGTATTGCAAATGCTCGATATTTTTTTTTTATTTAACTGTATATGTTCTTTTCTATATTTTACAAAATTAAAAAATAATATATTATGTATAGAAATATGTACTCGCTTTGCTTGAGTGGTAATCTCAATCTGGTGCGGGAAGCATCTTTTCCGCCCTCCGAGCGCAAAACACGTTTTTCTGTACGCTTGGAAAAATGCGTGTGCTAAAACGAGCTTTACGCACGTCGTACGAAAAAACTGTGTTCGATACTCGAGAGATGAGTAGATCTCTCGCACTTGTATAGAAAATAACTAATTTTGACACTCCGTGCAAATAGCTCGTTTTCGCGCACGCTTGAACAAAAATAGTACATTTTGATACGGATGTGGAAGGTGGTTTTTTGCCTCGTGAGACGTTCTTCACTCAAATGAAGCGAGGGTGAAAAGCCGCACGAGGCAAAAATCACCTTACGCACCAGTATCGAACCGTATTTTATGCCACGACAGCCGAAAAATCTTCTTAATGTTAGGATTTTAAGGTTAGAGTGGCATATAAGCATATGCTAAATCTCGGTTTACGTATGTCTTATCAAAACTACAGTTTGATACATGAGCGAGAAGGTGATGTCTACCTCGCGTGACCTTTTCACCCACAAACGTGCCCGCGATGCTAAAATCACTTTCTCGCACTTGTTTCATTATTTACTATTTTCGCATTTGTATCTAAATAGTATTTTTCACACTGTGTTTGTTAAGTAGCACTTTATGCAATTTATAAAATTTTGAAATGCAATCTACACCCACTGTATTAAAAAATATTGTTTTACACACATGCGAAAGCTGATTCTTTCATAAAGGCAAGTATACCGCTCCAACAAAGCAAAACGTTTTTTGCACTTGTATTAAAAACTACTATTCGTATCGAGTGAAATTAATTTTTGTTTATTATAAATTATTTAAATTTAAAAATTTTAATTTACAAAATAATTTTTTATTTATGTATGTTGATTATGCG
>UELX01006347.1:0-11129 GCA_900480035.1 Eupelmus urozonus | reverse complement strand
TCTCACTCGTGCTCAAAAATCATCCTCGCTAGAAAAAGTCAACTTTCCTCCCTAGTTGAACAATATACTATTTTTATTTTTGTAATTACAAAACTTACAGGAATTTTTACCGCACCATCCAATTCATCACTCCCAAAAACCCTTAGAAGCACCTTCATTTACATGTTAGATTCGCGCCTTTTATTTATGTAAAAAACAGTGGATAGTTCCTTAGCTTCCATTACAAAGTAATCAATAGATAAGCTTAATAGTATATGGAGAGGTAAAGTTTACCATAGTAATAGGCAATTGTGTCTTCGATTCGTTTATATCGCAAAATATTTTTTTGAGATAGTCAAAAAAAGTATTAATGGTTCAGTAAATATTAGTTGGACTATCGGAGCCTCTTCATTTAATGAATTGAATGTACTGTAATTAAAACATATCATTAATAATAAAGTTAGTTTGACAAAATAATTAGAAAATATTATATAATTAAAAACAAAAGTAAAATTGGATTTGAAACAGTGTAAAAGCTATTTTATTATTTTATTATCTTCAAAAAAAATATTTGTCTTAAATAATAAGACTGAGATAAAGTCCAAATCAGGTCAAGATCAAAGAAAACAGATCAAATAGGTAACGTTTTAAAAAATAATGTGACAATTTGATAAAGTACACGATCAATTGATTTATTTTTCAGGAAAATTGATGCTCATAATCTTCATCAATTAGGGACCATTTACGATTGCTTAGAGTCAGTCAAATGTCTACTAAATCTTCTAAAAAAACATATAACAAAAAAGATAAGGGCTACTCAAAGGTAACCAAAGTTTATTTTGTAAACGAAATAAAAAAAATATCGTAGAATATCGTAAAAATAACTAATTATTTCACAAATAATGTATTCAAATTTCATTGGACAAAAAATAATAAATAATTTCAATATAGCCTCCTAATAAAGATAAGGGATCATCAGCGTGATGTACTTATTGATTCGTCTGATAAGTTCGGCAAAGCTAAAGCTCTTTCATTATTCAGGCTTATAGATAGGATAAATTTTTAAGTAAGCTTCTCTTCCAACCAAAATAAATCCTCGACGCTAAGGCGCACTAAATTAGCTGGCGTTCAATTATCCTGTTGCCCTAAGTGCTTGAATTTCTACTGCTGAGCGCATCGATTAATTTATTTTTAAACGATTTGTTGCGCTAGAGGGCGAGGCTTTAAGCGCGCGAGGTTTCATGAAAAAAAGTCAAATCGATCCAGTAAACAAAAGAATCAATGATAAGAAAGAAAGGCTTTAATTTTTCAGCGGTTGACTTATCGTGCGCCGGTGCCGGTTAAGATTTGCATATCGGCATTTGACCGAGGGGAAGAATTTTACTCAAAATCCTGGTATGGCTTCTGTCCGACATATTGGGCACGTGACGACGTCCAAGCCAATCAGTTTGAAGAATGCCAGGCTGGAAAAAGTTCATGTTTCATCCGCAAGAGGGCAAGAAGCCGGTATAAGATCCCAGGAATCAGAAGCCAATAAGGTTATAGCATAGATTATTTCTTATTCCACAAGGTGGCGAGTACTAAATTTAATGAGCAAAGCCTTACGTAAGAACTCGCATGTATTCGAGTAGAAGAGAGCATCATTTTCTGTATTTTTTTTCTTTCTTTTTCGAGTAGAAGCTAGAAATAGGTTCGCTACCGAGAGAGAGGGGGGGGGGTTTAGGGGGGAGGCAGCAATCGATTGGAGCCTTATTATTCAGGGACTCGCTCACGCTTTCGGTTCGCACGGCAACGCGTATTTATAGAGCACCGCTCGATATGATGTACCGCCCCGTGGCTATTTTTAGACTCGACAGCCCGCGCGCGCGCGACTACTGCTCCTCGCTCGTTTACTCTGCAAGAGCGGAGGTGTATACTTATAGCTAGTCGACCGCACCCCCGCCACTGAGCGCGTCTCGCAATGTCTGTACATGTGCAGACTGTGTCGAGTGTGTTGTCTGTATAGAAGCCGCGCAACCACCGAGCGCTCATAGATCCTGGATATATCTACCGTCTGTAACTGCGGAAGACTCTCACTTATTGGACCGGCTTTCTTTCTTTTTCGGCTTGCTCTCTCATAATACTTTGTTTATCCTAAGCTTTGAACAATTAGAAAGTGCCAGATGTAAACTAGGCAAAATTTGAGTACATATATAAATACATAAAAATAAGAAAAAACTTTAACTCTTGTTAATCCGCTGCTATCTGCCTAGCCTTATTATTCTCGACTCGCTTTTTACACGTGCAGCAGCAACGCAGTAGCAGCCGAGAGCGAGTGCCTTTATTTTTGCTAGTATTTTTAGCATCGATATTTTCATACGTAACGAGACTATTTTTAAAAAGCCCGCCGTCGTCGCATCAGCTTCTTTCCAACATCGCTGCTGCTGCTACTGGACGAAATTTGTCCCTCTTTTTCGCTAACCAAATGCAGCTTTCTAGTTTACCATCTTCTGGACTTTGCTTTTTGAGTTTTTTTCCACTTTTGAAAAATGCAAGACATTATACCTATTAGTCTAATGAAACCCAAGATACGCAACATTTGTTTTTTTAATCCAACACTTTACGAATACACAAAATTTTATAAGCATTAAAAGTAAGGCACGCACAAATATGCGACTAGAAAGCTGTTGAAGGGGAGCATAAGCGGAGCTTCGACGTTTTGAAAGATATCGGTGAATATTTATACAATTGGCGAGCAACCCGTAATGCTAAGCGCCGGGACGAAACCAACAAAAAGAAGAAATTTCAGAAACAAGTCGGACTGAATTACAAAAAATAGGTACTAGTAAATCTGTTAAAGACACACTCTCGCGACTTGTCACGAAACAAGTAAACATCTCATAAATTAAGCTTATATGTTTTTATCTTGTGGGCTAATGTCCTAACGACTGGCAACTTATTTTTAGCGTTTCTACTTGCTGCTCTTCACACACCTTTAGAGATGATCTACTCTTTTCTTCTATTTGGTTACTCTCATTAAAGCTCATTTTCCCGCGTTCCATTTTTTCTCGTCGCTTCTAATTGCGATAACAAAATTTTTAAATATATGCACTAAGTTTAAGTGTTTTTTGACTGTACTCTGGAAAAATTAAGAGCTGCATAATAACTGAAAAAACTGAAATCAAACTGGAAAAGGATGATGAAAAAGCCAACTCTCTTAAGGCGACTGCAAAGGTTAGGTTATGTTTCATTTCCTGGCATACAAACTACGCTTTATTAAATTTTTATAATTTCTAAGTTTTCTAAGTTTTGTACCATTTTATTGTTTTCAAAGTATGGTGGAAATCGAAAGAATTTTATTTACTGAAAACGTAATTTGTAAACTACGAAATAGAAATTTAACCTAACCTCCGAAGTTGCCTTAATACCGGTTACATCGGCGAAATGTGCTATTTTTATAACTTTAAGGAGGCAATCGTTCAACAGAGGAAAGAATCACTACATGGAATAATAAAGTGCGAATCTATATCAAGGCTTCTATTTCAGGAGCAATTTCACACATGTGCTTCCGACTCGCTGCACTTTATTCGTCGACGCGAGCAATTCACAAGCTTGAAATATCTGTTTGTACACCTATATACACTTTATACATAGTAGAAAATTTTGTACTGACGATTTCTATATCTCCTATGTGTAAAATTAAATGTAAATAGAATAATCATTTTGACTGAGAAAAAAGAAACATTATAAACAATATGTGTAGCTGAATTTGAACGGGTTTTTAACAGTGTAGGTACCAGTGCTTTTATTTTTTTGATAATTGTCACACTACTTTTTGGTGACTTGAAGGTTGGGCTAATTTGCAACAAGAGAGAAACATATATTATAATCATACATTAGATTGTATTGGTATTTAGTGTCATAATGAATTAGCTAAGTGTTAGATTTCATTTTGTTTCTCCTGATTTCGGACGGATCTTTAAACATTAAAACCTCAATTTATTGAAAATTTCATGAATATATGATTTTTTAAATTGTTAGATAAAGCCACAGATATGAAAAAGGGTGGATATCAAAATATTGGATATTCAATTTTTTTTTTTTTGTTTTACTTTGGTACTTGGCCATCAAATCGTCTAATTGGCTAAGACGACAGCTAGAATTACGCAATTCCCTTAAATATAACATTCAATATATCTACAGGATTGAGTTAAAAGTAAAGATAAATATGAGTGAGAAATAAGGGAAAAAAAGCAATGACAGTTGTATATAATGCATATCGAGTATTGTGTATGTCTATGAAAAAGATTATACGCATAAATGCGGCAAGCGGTGGCTCTCCCCGCATAATAGCAGTTGCATTAGCCTATACTCGTCTAGTATAGGAGCAGAAATCGCGACAACATTGCGCGGAGCTATTTATAGAGGGAAGGTTTTCGTGGGTGGGAGAAGCAGAGAGAGGGATGGGCGGTGGCTCGGTGCTCTATTTATAGAATAGAGGCGCCACAGAACAGTCTATATGTGCAACGTTCGTGTGCTCACGCGTTTGGATGACCTTTGAGCGCGAGTATTACACTAGGTTGTTGCTTTTGCACCCATCAGTCTTATCCTGCACCTGACTCTTACCTGTGTCTTTGCTCGGGAAAATTATTGTTCATTCTTTCTTTTCTTATTGACTCTATGCAGTGCTCAGCTGCAGATATGGATATCATTTATTAATAATCTATCAGATATACAAGATTTTAATATGTGCTAGATGAGACATCAACCAGAGTTTCTTCTGCTCTTGATTATTACACCGTAGTTAGTGCCTTTATGGATCTAGGGATAGACGCGATACTTTTCTCTGATAAACTATTTATTTCAAAGGCTTATAGGCTGGCGCAAATTTTGAATAAAAATAAAGAATAACGAGTTAGATTTTTGAAATTTAAAAATAATAGTATTTTCATCTATACCTTTTTTTGTTTTTTTTTTTTTAGAGTGTTGGGGTAAGATGCCACAATGTATTTAGTATATCTATATATATATATATATTTTGCATAACTGGTATCTTACCTAAAAAAAGTTCTTAAAATTTCTTTTTTGTTTGGAAAATAGTATTACATTGAAATATAATATTTATCGTTACTCAAAAATATCGCGTGATTTTTTGTTATACTACGTGGCATCTTACCCCATCACTTTCAGACATCATTTGTTAATTGTTATTAATTGTTAACAAATTAAAGCGATATAAAAATTTATATATATGTTTGATAGCTTATACTGTTCTTTACTAAGATAAATTGTATAAATTTAGTTTCTTAATTCCTATAGATTTTATTTGATGTTTTCCCTTAAGTATGGCGTCTTCCCCCGATTTACCTTACAGTTACATCTGCTCGCTTTGGTGGCTGCATGAGTTAAATGAAGAGAAAAGAGGCTTCGAGCGCGCACCAAGATTGGAAATAAAACATTATTCTCTTTCTCTGTTTTGCCTCCCGCGCACGCGGAATACACACGTAACGAAATTAGCACGCTTGGGACGGCACAATGCGCCGGCTTCGTCTCTCGCAAAAATAGATTTGGCGCGGGACCAAAGCTGAGCCACGAATAGATTCGAGCTATATGATTGCTCTTCTCCACTCATTCTGCACTTCTTCTTCTTCTTCTTCTTCTTCTTCTTCTTCCTCCTCCTCTTACACGCGCGTCGCAACATTTTCGCATCAGCCTCGATTTTTTTGCAAGAAACTGCCCGCTCTATTTGCCCCCTTTCTCTCTCATTCTCTTATTGTGCGCCTTGACTGAGAGACTTTTATAGGCCCAGCTAAAATCGGAATAACTTTCGTGCTTTAATTCTAGAGTATGCGCTTCGATATTGTCGATGAAAAGTGCCATTTCTGCAACTAGAGTAATATCAAATTTGCAGCTTTTTTAAAACTTTTTTAATATATTTTGGATTAATTCTCTTCTCTACTTTCTATAAAATTTTCAATTAACCAGTTGATCAAATTTCTACCGGACCATACTTAAAGTACTCTTTAGAGAGTAGCACTGTATAGACTTTATGAATTACTTTATTGAAAAATAAATTAATAGATAGGTATACACTTATGTGGGCATCGTTCACTTTTAAATATATTTATAATTAATATTTTGCACATAAGTAGTGTTTATAGTGATATTCTTAATAAGGAATATTTCAAGTTTATTTTAATAGAAATTGATCAAATGCCATGGATTGAAAAAGCTATAATAAGCGAATAAAAGTCAAAATTCAAGGTTTTGAATATTGGATACTATATCAAAGACTTGAAGCACAACGTAGACCGTTAAATTATTACAAAACTACTTACTATATATGTACAATACATATATACTTTATATATAAATTAAAATTATGATCTACTGTTTCTAAAAATAAAGAATACTTATATACATTTAACTCATCAGGCTGCTCCCTTTAAAAGGATAATGTTAAAAGATAAGCTTGTCAGGATTTTGCGTGGTGTAATCCAAAACGTGTTATACGCACACGGTAAAGGTGTTCTATCTTTAAACATGTTCCTTGGACATAAATAATATTTTCTAAAAATTTACTTTACTTTCGGTAGGCATTGCTTGACGAAGCTGAATTCTTTCTCATCTTCTTGGCTGAAATAGCACATTCCAATGCTGATATAAGAAAGTGATGTTAGCCTTGTATGGATGTTTTTGCCTGAGCAAAGCGAGGGTGAAAAAACCATACGGGGTTGAAATCATTTTTTTGTTCACATATCAAATTGTATTTCTTTTTTATACGATTTTATACAAAGAGATATTTAATACATGGCTTATTGTTTGAGAGTGCACAAAATTGAGCTTTACGGACAAGTACTTTTCGAGTAATTTTTCAATCAAACCACTTAAATTTTATAAATTTTACTCTCAATTATTTTGTTCTACCGACTTTGTGTTCATTGCATCTAGCTATTTAAAATTCAAAAGTATTTATAACACTACTTTCTGCAGAAATAAATAAAAATAAAACAATTCAGCAAAGGTGAGACTTAATTTCGTAGCCGTTAAACTTTTTATATTAACTGTGTGTAAAAAGGAAAAATTGAGAATCCGGCTTAGCACTACACTTTAGGAAAACAGAAGAGTTGGGAGAGGGGCAGCTCGTCCCAAAATAAAGGGGGAAGCCCCAAGAATAGCCTGAAGCACTATTTCGCGTCTTTGTTTGTGGGCGCGTGCGCGCGCGGCGCAGTGAGACAGAGGCAGAGACAGAGACAGAGAGAAAGAGAGAGAGAGAGAGAGAATTGTGGTACGCGTGGGTAGCTTTGGAATGCCGTGGCAGAGTTTATAAAGTGGTTGGTTGAGCATGGATGCCAACGTGAATTTGGATGCGTGCAACAGAATGGTATACATCATCAGGTCGCGCAGTAGTCCGCACTATTTGGAGTGTTTATCGTCAATTTTACCGGATTTTAACAATGGACCACGTGCCTGCGCTTTATTCTTTTTGTTCCATATTTCGCTTCTCTAAATTCTCTGTATTTAGTACTGACTACTATAGTAGAACTTTAAAGTTTTTTAATAAATACCAAATATTCATCGACTCTCTCCCTCTCTCTCTTTCTCAACCCTCAAAGGAACAAGACGTATTTTTTTAATCACTTGATTCAGTCACTACATAGTTCAGATATAATTCTTTTCATTTTATTTTTCCGGAATAAAATAATAACCCAATATCGAGTACCCAAGTACAAATTTGTAAGACTGAATTCTTCATAATTTTATCGGAAAATTTTATTTCTTAATAATAACTTTTAGGAATGAAACAACTTTAAAATTACGATGGTGTTTTTATTTAAAGATACATGTCAGATTGTATTTTTGAATGAGAAACAAAAATAATTATCAAGAGTGTCAACAAAGATAAATTTTTAATTTTAGAATCTTACTAAAATTCTAGAGCTAAATATTTTTTTTTGTAAATTTAACCCACCTACTCGATTCGTACAAAGCCAAGTTAATTTCTTTAAATAACGGATTTCCATTGTTCTTCAAAGGTATGTCACAAAATAATAAAATATCGCATTTCAAAGATAAAAGAATAATGTAGAAGAAAATTTGCAAATAAGACTGGAAGAAATTTAATATATAAGCGAGGATGTATATTTTTCTTTATTGAGAATCAATGGTAAATAATATCAGTGATTTTCGATGAAAAAATCCCGGTAAAGGAGAAATTTGCGAGATTTCGAGAGTAGCTCGGAGTTTATGTATTTAAACTGCGTGTAGGTGCGCGTGTGCGCGAGTGTAATTCTGCATGATTTTGGAGCCAAAGCCCCAGGAATAAATCGGAGGACGCTCAAGTAGGAGCCAGAGGGAAAAGAGGGAGGGTGCTCGATCGATTTTCTCGGGGGTATCACTCTCATTCCATGAGAAGGCCACGCGAAAACAAGAAAAAGCTCCGTTCAAATAGGAAAAGAGAAAAGGAAACTTTGCTCTAGCAGGCTCCATTAAGATTGAGAAGGCAGCAAAATTTGACTAGACTACTACAATTACTAGAATACCTCTCAAATCGATCGAGCACTTCTAACTTATAAATAACAAACGCTAACTCATTTATAATACAAAGAGTCAAAAGCCATGAGGATATTGAAAAATAAAATTCTTTTATTTGCTTCAATCTCAAAACTTAAATTATTGTAAAAATGCGTTAAAATCTTTTTCTTTTTTCTAATTTTTCTATAGTAAGCTGCAAGATATTTTATTTATTTGTTTTTATTTTTAAGTTTCTATTTGGATGAATATAATAATTTACTATTAAGCTATACAAAAACGTAAAAATAGATTTTGGCATAGCGCTGATTAAAGCGAATATAAAAAGTTACTTTAGATCTAAGCAATCAAAAAATAAATTTAGACGTTCATATAAAATACGTCTAGACAAGAGAGTACATTCTACTAGAAATGTGTGCTCTGAGGTATGGAGTATTCGAAAAATTTTAATTTTATATAAATAATAATAATATTTGTATTTCAACTTTAACTGATAAAAGTAATTGCACAGTTGAGCTCAGCAATAAATCATAGTCTAATAATAGTGAGCCAATAAAAAAACGGAATATAAAGTGCATGTATTCCCGCTCGGTACTTTTAAAAGCCAGGAAATTGTAAAGGGTTGTGGGATCGGGCGAGTAGAATAAGTATCGCGAATCGAAAGCTGATCGCGTGCGTGTCATAATCCATCAAGCGCGCGCGCGCGCGCACGAGCGTATGTCGGCTGCAGACCTTGACCTTCTGTACTATGTTCTCTCTTTCTCTTTTTTTCTTACTCTACTCTATAAGGAAACGAGCTCGATTAAATCACACCTAGCTTCAGTCATACTTTTCAACGAAAATAATGACAAAAACCATTAGAAATAATAAATGACTCCTCAAGCTGCTTTCTGCCACATACACAAGAATAGCTAAGTAGCTTTATACATATATATCTATACCGCCATCCATATGTTCATGTTCTATATTTCTTCTTCTATTTACTTCAATTTGCAAGTATACAAAACTAATCAAAACATTGTTAACGAAAATAGGTAAAATTTTTAGTTCATTCTTAATGTGCTGATTTTTAAATTGAAATCTTACGATTAAAACAAAAAACAATTAAAAAGCTCATTTCGTAAAAAAAAATATATATGTACTACAACCCCCATTCTTGAATCTTGAAAAACAAATAAATCGAGAGGAGTAATCATAAATCAAGCAAAAATATAACAAAATATCAAGAAGACAACGTCAAATCGAGGAAATATCGTAAAAATGTCAAGAAATAACGTAAACAAATGGAAAAATATCGTAAAACCCCTCGAAATTACGGCTAGTTTCGGAAATCGAGAGGAATATTCATAAATCAAACAAAAATATAGCAAAATATCAAGAAAACAACGTCAAATCGAGGAAAATATCGTAAAAATGTCGAAAAATAACGCAAAATTGTCGAAAAATAACGTAAAAGAGTGAAAAAATAACGTAAAACTTTTCGAAATAACGGCTAGTTTCGGAGATAAGGGGGGATTTTCGGAAATCGAGAGGAATATTCATAAATCAGGCAAAAATAAAACAAACTATCAAGAAAACAACGTCAAATCGAGGAAAATATCGTAAAAATGTAGAAAAATAACGTAAAAAAGTTTAAAAATAACGTAAAACCCTTCGAAATAACGACTAGTTCCGATCAGCCTTACCCAATATTTAGAATGAAATAAAATGTGTCTTTTTTACTTTATACAAAACGTTATGCTATCACAATTTTAAAAAAGCCTTATGAAAAACAAATTTGAAATGTTTTAATTCTATGATAATTGTTACGAATTTTCTTTCGATAGATTAATAGATAATAACAACGGGACTACGGGAGGAGGACTCGAAAAAAAGGACACAGGTTTTCGTAACGGATGCTCTTCCCATTAGGCTAAGCTAAGCTATCTATGTCTACCCTAGTGGAAATAATAATAAATGTAAGAAATTGTATCAAAATGTAATTAAATGTGAGAAACTGTAAGAAAATGTAAACATCTGTAAGGAAATGTAAGGATTTATTGTATATCAGACGTGTGATACTGTAATATAATGTACCATGCCATTTCTCACACTTTCTTACAAATCCTTACATTTTCTTACAGTTTCTCACATTTATTATTTTTATAAATTTTAAATAATTTCAGCGCGATGTTTGATTCATGTTTGATTTTAGACAAAAAATATAATTTCTGCATTAATAGCTCTTATATTGATAGATGCTACTGAAAGAATTTTATAGTAGATTACGAAGCGCCACCTAGTGCCTATATATGAAATAATTTTGTCGAACGTCTAACTTAAAAAATGTAAGAAATGGCATAGTACAGCATATTACAGTATCAACGTCCGAAATAACAAATTCCCTTACATTTGTTTACATTTTTTTGCAGTTTCTCACATTTTCTTACATTTGTTATTTCCACTAGGTTATATGTTCACATTTCATTTCGAGTCGTCCTTATATCGCCAACGTGATGATGTGTGCAGTTTTCTGCTTTTGCACCATATCCCTGACAACAATAAATAATTATTTTATGCCATTCTAACCTCAAAATCCTAACTTTAAGATGATTTTTCGGCTCTCGTGGCATAAAATACGGTTCGATACTGGTGCGTAA
>UELX01006346.1:0-11131 GCA_900480035.1 Eupelmus urozonus | reverse complement strand
CCATTCTTTGAGGCCAGCAGAATGGTGGAAAACTTAAATATCCAAAGAATTTTATAAATTAAAAGCGTAGTTTGTAAACTATGAAATAAAATCTTACCTAGCCTCCGACGTCACCTGAACAAGAAATTGGCTAGTTGAGAATCAAATCAAAAATTTTTATTTTATTTTTAATTATATCCGTGAGTGTGATCTTTATCTCTAATAATTTCAATGAATTTTTTTGCCATTGAAAAAATGTTTCATGCATATTAAAGCAGTTCTAAGTGAACTTTTTATGTAATAATCAATAATTCTCTAAAATAAAAATTCTATAAAAACAACATGTCTAGTACTTATAATGACTAAAAAAAATCTAATTTAAACTGTATATAATCAAATATTTTACTGCAGTTATCAATTATTTTCATTGTAGCAAAAGTTTTAGTTGTTCATTAGCTTTATAAAAATTGTACAAAAAGTTTATTTTGTATGCTTTATAGTATAAAAAATAAATTTCTTAAAACATCTTATTATTTTTTAAAATAAAGTAAAGCGCAAAGTTATTTAATGAATTGAACCTTCTAAATCTTACGTTCTGCAGTATAGATGTTTTAGATTTAATAAAGTAATAAGTATGGTCAAAATACAGTACAAACTGTTTTGTTATTTATTACTATACTTATTTAGAATATTTTGAAAATTTTTTATTGAACATATTGATTATTGGATACTGATATAATATAATGTATCACTTTATACAGGTTGAAAAAATAATAAAACATAATTAATTTTTTTTCAGTTACTAATGGGCCAAAAAAACAAGATATAAGTCATCCAATTCTCTACATCACGAATCATCATGTTGACTCAGGCCAAACTGCTAGCTTGCTTAGCTTTTCTATCAAGCCTTCATTCAATCGAATCAGCAACAACAATTCAAAATTTTACAAAAACATGGTCTGTCGAGCAGCAGAAGGAATTTTTACCAGGTGAAACCTTCATCGCACCCGATTACAGTGTACTCTATGCTATTTGCCAACATAATGGCGACACGGAAGAATGGCATGCCAACTCAGCACCAAAGATCAACTGCAACGTGACCATAGAAAGCCTGCTCCCAACTCAACCTCAAACAAATCGCACTTGTAATCTGGAGGTATCAGCCAACAATATGAACAAGTCAGCCGACATTGTCGCAACCACGACATTTTACAATGTGCAAAGATTTGTCGGCAGCAACGATCAAGTCGTCTTCACTTGGTTTGAAGTATACGTGAATCCCAAGTCAAGACCAGTAGTAACATCTTTCTTGTCGACTGGCGTTCTTCAAATGTCGGACTGCTCGACTTCTCAAATCATAAGTCACGAAGTGCCAAACGATTTCCCGTTATCCTTAGTACCAGTTGTGTACCAAAACAGTTTCGACGTCATCAGTTTCGACGAGAAGTTGTGCAGCGATGACTTATCAGGCTGCCGCGTTAGCTACGACCGTCAGGTCCGTAGATTCGCCGATCCTCAATATTTTAGCCCTCGCTTCACTCAGCGCAGTGATCGGCTGATGCCAATAGAGAATTCTAAAAGTCTTTTTATATGCACGTACGACAGAAGTTTCCTCTTTAAAGTGTGGCTTTCCAAGGCGAATGGTGTGCAAAAGGTCCTGGCAACGCATCAATATACTACTGATATATCAGGATCTCCTACTAGTCGGCGCAGTGTTTCGAACGCTAATGGACGTTACAGTGTGTGCTTGCATCTTGAGGATTCAGGGAATTATCTGTGCAATCAATTTGACGCGAAGGGTAACACTCGGATGAATTTCACCTTTAGTCATACTGATGTTTTGTTGGGGATTCATAATTTGGCGAACGAAAAAATATTACTAATTTTCAAGCCACTCGTCAAGTCTGTTTCGCAGAATGAAGAAGAGTTGAATATTTGGATGATCGACAAACATGGTGTTTTGAGCCAACCGCTCAAGTACGTATTTTCAGTGGGCGAAGGTATTTCTGGTGACACTCGCCTCTCGCCTGGTGTGCTTGAGTCCGAAGACGAATATTACTTGTATGCGTTGATCTTTGTCGATAATTTCTTTAAAGAAAGTAACACTGCTGACCATGTATTTAAAATGTGGAATATTCCAAAGAGCTATATTCTCCATGGACGTCACAATGTTTAGAGTCGACTAAAGAAACAATATAATTTATATTGTACGATGACAAGTTATATTGTGCGATGTACAAAAAATTATAGGTTTATGCATGTAAATATCTTTTTGGAAATAAAATATCAACATTTTTTAAATTTATTAAATTTATCTGAAAATTTTTTTTTGCTGGCTTTTATAAAGAATCCCAACTGTAAGTGTCGTGGGAATGTTTAATCCTACATCCAGTATACCCGATAAGCTTTAAACAATAACCCTTCACTCAAAGTTGTTACTATGTTAACAAGTACTATAACCGCTGGAACAGCTGTTTTGTTGATACAGTTCTGTGGTCACCCGTGCACGTAGTAAACGCTCTCAACTTAAATGATCGCGTAAAATTATAATAATTTTGTCCTAAAATTATTTAAATTATAAAAACATATTAAATTAAATTTATTTGAATTTCAAATTTGAACAAAAGAATTATATTTTAAGTATGTTCTATTACTCAATCTATAATTATTTTATAAACTTATAGATGAATAATTAGATTTTAATTAATGATTAAAAAGTTAAGTTTACTACGTGAGTTATTATATCCCAAAATTGCAAAAGTCAATTCTATTTCTCGTCTAATAACTATAATACAGTAATACAGCTGAAAAATAATATTTTTAATAATATTTTCGTAAAATATTATTAAACGGTCCGAGTCTTCCGTTTTTAACAGAGGATAAAAAATAATTATATAAGTAAGCGAAATAAAACGATATTTTGATTAACCAATTTAAAAAGTGTTTTATAAAAATGTCACTGGCTCATTGAATTTGTCCGTCCAAATGTAGCTATATTTCGTTGATTTAATTTATAAAACTTTTTAAAAATATTCCTGAATTGTGGCTAAATTTAATTATTAATGTTTGATAAACATTATATAACGTAAATTATACTATAACTCTGATAAAAAATTGTTTGTATTCTGATCAGAATTTGTAATCAAATGTTAATTTGACATTTCTCTAGAAGTTCTGAAAATTATTTGAACATAATTTCTAAATTAGAGTAATTTTAATGTGTTAATTAGAATATGTGTATAGAAAATAATTTCTATTAAGAAATGATTGGTAGAGCGTCGTGGGTGGTAAAACATCTTGTAGATGAAACGGCAAAGACATTTAGCAACGTGATCATTGACAAGCCGATCTAGGTACCACGTCGATCGTCTATTGATTCCGTGTAATAGCTTTTTCTAAGTGAAGAGTTGACTTTACGAGCTATTCGTACGGTCGTCAAAAACCTCACACCTTTCCATAGATTTTCCGACTGTTAAAATTGCATACTATCGTTTATCCGCAAATGTCAGGGTCATTTTTACCGTCAACTACATCGAAAAAAGATTGTCAAATGATGTACTAGCTTATATTCCCGACGTATCTGCCCTCGAGTTTTATAACCGGCATGGTAAAAGTACAAACGCAACCCAACTTACAGCTGTAGCCAGTTCAATTCGCGTTATAAAAACCGACTGAATTCTCAGCGCCAAGCTTCCGAAGCTTACAAGCTTGAGGATCTTGCGCGACTTGACAGAGACTGGTTTACTGTTAATAACCAAACCCATGCAGCTCTTGCCGAGTGGGAATCTAACTTTGAGGCAGCGTCAGCTGTTCGTCAAACGTGAATGGTGATAGGGAGCTTCTGAGAAAATCATTGGAATTCGGTTCGCTGCTGGGATCGAATACGCTTGGGATGAACAGACTGCATGTAGTCTTCGGATATTCCGGCGGTGTATGAATGAATTGTATATTGCGTGCATAGTTGTAACTCCAGATAGTTTCCGACGTTATTTTAGGTGCTATATTTGGTACGTGCTAAGAATGTGTATGCTTACGTCAAAAACAGATTTGGTTTGGAAAATGTATTGCATGGATAAAAAGATAAAACAGATAAGTATTTAATAATATATTGCTGTTTTACCTAATACGTAATTTGTACTTGCCTTCTTAATTCTTATATAGTTTATAGTAAAATTAATAATTATACTTGTTAAAAAAGTAAATTAATAACAAAAACAATAAACTATTACAAACAATGAAAAATAATTTAGGTTAAATATTGTTGTTATTGATGTATGTATTACTTCAATAATGCTATTGGAGATTTTCTCCGATATAAAAGCATTTTAGTAACTTTACAAACATTAAATTCAGCTACATTGTAATTACAAAATAGGTAAACTAAAAGTTTGAAAAGTTTTTCTTTTAACAAATCGATCTCTATAGTATCTGAGCAAACTGTAAACCAAGATCAAAGAAAAAGCGTAGTTTTATGTATACCTTCGACAAACATCCAGAAGAAGTTTGTCAATTGAAAATAATGATACAAGGAGTAGAAGACGATGCACAGCGGTATGTTCGTTTGCAGAGAAACCTGCGACACGGTCGTTAAAATCCACAAGAAGTCGGCCAGTATGTACGTGCACATTAAGTTTGTGTGGATGATGTTCCGAAGGCATTTCAGTTCCCTAAAACAAATAACAATGGTACTTATAAAATTATTTGTTTGAAACTATTTCTGAAGTCAATGAAAAATTTTAAAAATATATCTTTGTAAATCGTTGGTATTGTTTACCACAACAGTTTTATGGAAAATAAAAATTTTCAAGGTACACGTTCTTTATGAATAAAGATTTTTTATTATCCTTTTTATTTTATGTCGTGTATTCTTTGGATATAAAATAGAAGGATTTTTAATAATTATTCTTACGGTAATGTGTCGTGACTTCTCATGCTTAAAACTGTGATACGTTAAATATTGATTAAAATGTGAATTAATTATTAATTATTTACGCTGTTTTTTATTGTATACTTGTCATTCCCCTCAGATAAGGCGGAGATGAGGTTCAGATGGATACAAAAAGTATAAGAAATTGGCATTTTATAGATTGATTGTCAGATATAAACATAATTAAGATAAAGTAAAACTTATTTCATTTTTTACATTGACGTATTTTTTGTGAAAATTAAATAAATTGATTTAAATGAAATTTTCTTAAGTATACAGTTTTAGGTCAGACTACAAATATAAATTTCGTTAAATTCTTTCTAGTAGTTTTCAAAATGCAATATTGTTGTTTTCAAGATATAAAGTTTCAGAAAATAAATAGATTAATCAACTTTAAATGTTCATGCTTTCATACGCTCTTGTGCCCTGGAAAAGAAATAAAAGTGAAAGTTAATCTAGGACCGTTTAGAGTATCTTCGATTCTAATGGATGCCACTACAACCTAGTGCTAAATTTCGTGATATGTTCTGATTTCATAGCAATACAATAGTATTCTGTATATAGCCGGGCATTTCAGCGTTTGTGCTCTTTCAACATCAGTCGTGAAATAGATTGGCATCAATCGATATTGAGCACTCTTATATTTCGACGCTATAGAGCTCTCATTTTTCCAGCACTAATGTGCATCAGTATCAATTGAAATCAAGTGCTGTTAACTCGGCAAGGTGAAACGAATTTCGGTTTTTTCGTTTAGGTACCCATGAATGCGTGCAGTCGTGAATAATCTGTCATGATAAACTTTTAAAATTAAATATACCTATAAAATGACATTTATGTATTAAATATTAAATATAACTTTAAAATAATATTTTTAAAGAGTTTAAAACTGATAATCATCTCATCAATACAAAGTTTTTTCTTTTCAAGTAGTTAGTGACATTTTACGCGCTTCGCGTGACCTGCATTTTTTCTATACTTTCTGGGCATTTCTTAAGTTTTGAGGATGAAATCAAAATGTGACTTAATTAATACATTCTCGTAACTATAATTAAATCAATAAATTTTTACTGTTTGTTTGTATTTTACGTTTAGAGAGAAAGTATTGTAAAATCATATACATATATTACTTTCAACTACTTTAAAATCAGCCCTTTAAAAATCATTAAAAATAATAAATTTTATAGTGTAAAAATAATAAAAACTAATATTGAAAACTAGACACAACAACGTGAAAAATGTACCTCTATAATCACCGAAGAGAACCCCATCGTATGAACCTTTTATTACGAACAAAAATAATTTTTTAAAACAATTTCCATAATATTTACATTCTGAAGGGTTACATCATTCTCCGCTGACTACAAAGCGGTGGGAGCGTATTGGCCATTACCGGGGCCGGTATATATAGAGATTGAATGCCGCTATCTTATTATAAGCAGGAAATGAGGCGCGTGCCTCCCAAGACAAGTGCGCCTCGGGGGCGCCTCGACTTCGAATCTCTGCGAATCTCTCGCAGCCGAGCGGCTTTAAAAATCTATAATACATTATTTTAACTGAAAATTTACCGCGATAATTGAGACGTGAAAAGCATAGAATGCCAACGGCGCGCGCGTGGCCTAAAAAAACGTCTCGTTCTCATGTTCGTGCACAATCAAAACACTCAATTATCTTCTTTAAACAATAAAGTCGAGAGCAAACTCGGGAGCGAGCGAGCAGCGAGTATAAAGAATTTATTATTGTTGGCAAGCGGAAAATTTAAATGGGTCGTCGCGACGTATAATTAAAAAAAAAGATAGAGAGGAAAGCGAATGGTTAATCATAAAGTGAAAAGAAAGTATGGAAGATATTTAGTTGAAAATATATTTAATTTCGTATGCCAACTGAGATTGTAACAAGTCAATCCGTTTTTGTATGTTTGAACAGAAAACAATTGTTGAATAACCTTAACAATAAAATCCAGGTTGATAAATATTAAAAAATGTTATCCATATACGTGAGATTCATTTATCACAGTTTACAAAACTGCATATTCCGCATACGCTTTATGGAAAAGTATTGTATGCAACACGTGAGCTCAGGTGATCTCGACACTCTCGGTGTGATTGACACTCTCGCTTTGCTCGGGCTACAAATTTCTCGTTCGTCGAGATAATCGTCTTCATATTAAGAGTAGTTGTATAATATACTTTTTTTCTATTACGATAAAAACTTTCAACATTCTAGATAGAAAGTTGGTTACATTAATCCATTAATAAATTAAGATGTTCATACGTTCATGTTTATCTTTACGAAATAACAAATTCTTTTTCTTTGTATTAATTTGTACCTGTGGGATAAAAGGTATGTAGATGGGTTGGAGGACTTTTTACAATACGGGTTTTAATGGAATATCAACACGTACTTATATAGTAATTACATCACGCTGAAAAAGTATCACAAATTAAAGTGAGCACTGTGGCGAGATAAAAGAAGTCTTTTCTTTAGTCTTAGGCATTGCAATTGCTACTTTGCAATTACCAGACTGATCTGGTCCACCTACATTTACTGTTTATCAGTTTTGTCACCAAGTCAATGAATTTAATTTAAGAAATATAAAAATTCCATTTTATAATCATTAATTTAATTCTAAATGTTTCAAATGATTTATTCTAATTGTGTATTAATTTCATACTTGAGATTTCACGACTTTACAGAGCGGTTAGTTCCTCAACATTTATATCGTATAAAATTTAATAAACTTATTTGATTTTGAGTCTAGATAACATATTAATTTCAAAACTTTACAAAGCACAGAGCTTACAAACATACCTGTAGTATAAATATATGATGATGGCAATGATAAGAGTAGCGAGCGAAATCCCGTAACCACAGAAGTAGAGATGCGTCGTTATCTCGACGCCGTCTCGGGTCTCGGGTGGGGCCATCTTCAGCTCCCTGCATTGCGAGTAGTTCGAATAGCCTTCCCAGGTGCCGTTCGCCAGGCACCACCTGCTCGCGTTTTCTGCAAGCATAAAATTAACAGCGTTATCGTTATCGTTTTGTTATTATTTTTCTGTTTGTTTTTGTCTGACTCTGGCTCTGAGGCCATTAAAATTTGGGGAGATGCTATTGATGCAGAGTTGCAAAAGTTTAAAAGAGGACGAATTTTAATGGCGACCGTAAAAGCGGAGTGCTGCTTCTTATGCTTATCGTAAGAATTGCGAGGCATAAAACTAAGCATTTTATTGATCATAAGTCGTAATGTTTCTTTATTCTGTTCATTTGTTTTGAAGGGTGAATGCCTCATTCGAAAAGTGGGTTGCCTTCGTCTGAATTTATTTTATATTTGGCAAATAAAATGTAATATCAATCTTGCGAGTTAGAGAAAGTTTTAAAGTGTATAATAAAGTATGGAAGGAGAAATTTTATTTAGTTTTAGTTTTATACTAATTGAGTAAATAACGTCGCGATGGATTGGATTAATTTCTATCAAAATAATTAATATAAAGTGAAAGTAAAAATATATTTTGCTTCTTCACTGAAAAAGCTTTGTGACATTAAAAAAATATATTTTCTTTAAAAAATGGAAAATACTTTTAGAGTCAAAACGAATATTTTAAAAATTTATTTTCTTTCTTTACCCGTTAAATGAAAATCACTTACCCTACATACAAACTATATACCCTTTATATTTTCTTTTATTTTTAATTTATCTTTATTACAAACTTTGTTTTCCTCTTTGAATATATGTATTGTAAATTTCTAGTAGGTTACTTTTTAATATCATTTGTTAGTATCGTTTTTAATAAACTGGTATATCCTTTTGAAAAAAATTAGAATGATAACATATTTTACAGAGTGACACTTCTAGCATCTTCACTGATTAGTCTCTAATTTTTAATCTCACTGATAATATCTTTTCCGTTCAAAGTCTCGTTGAAATCTCTTTTCAGCAAACTCTAATCTCTTGTAACTTTTTTTATATTTGAAGTTTCGAAATTCCTTTTCCGCACACTGTTTCGTTCCTTCTTAGAGGAAAGCAGCTTGCCTTCGATCGTGCTCGTTTTTCAAACCAGCTCTCGCTCTCATACATTCGAATCTACTTTTCTTCAGATTGAAAAGAAGTCCACAATTCAACATACTAGTGAATAATAGCTTATTAATTAGCCGTAAAAAGTAAAATCTCAGCAGCCTTGTGTGAAATTCATTTTCATGCTAATTTGTCTAAAAGATGTTACTAAAACCAAAAATCTCATGTAACTATGCCTGCAGCTTCTTGCTGAATGTCGGCGAGAGCATAAAACGATGCTTACATTCATTGCTCCTCATTTGCAAGCTTAGCTCGCTTCTCCAGCCTGTTGCGCTGCAAGCCTACTACGGCTAATCTCTCTCCTTGTTACTTTTAGTTCTAGTTGATTATTAGAGACTCTAATTGAAATTTATGAGAGGAATATTGTGTACTAGGAAAGCTCTTATGTTTTACAAGTGTTGGATTGTTACAAAAGAAATCTACTCTAACTCGGATTAAGTGCAAGGAAACACTCCGTACATTAACTCCGTGGTGAGACCTTTTCTAATCTTCAACTAAAACATGTGTATGTGACTGGCGCCAACTGCTATGTTACACACAGTTTATGCTCGCCTAGTCATAAAATCTATTGTCCCTGAATTTTAATACGTTTTTACCTGTACTCAAAGATGCCAGTCATGTGGTAATGTATGTCGTTGAATTCGAAATTTCATTACTGTAATCGAGTCGACGAGTGATTAAAGGGAAGCTGGCTCCTCTATGTACTCTCAACGTTCTTGCATTATTTATACATTTTTATGTGCTCATTTTTGCTCCGTCCCTATGGGGAACCTGGACCAAATAACTTTGCTGCTGTAACAGCATTTTATCTGGGATTATTTTTTGTTGTTTTTAATTAATGAAATATACGAGGCAATTAACATTGGTTAATTAACAAAAACATAAATTTTGGAAAAAACTTATTATAAAAAATATAATTAAATGCAATTGTTATCATAATACCAATTAACAATTTATTCGTTATTGGATTCAATTATTATAATAAACACGTTTAAAACTTCGTCTTTAGGTAGGAATTTTTAATAAATTATTTTTACAAATTTACATTATTGCTTTTCTGAACTATCATGTGTGGCGATGTGTTACTTATATCTTACGGTGGATTAGTAGATAGCTTCTGCAAACATCTCTCTTAGGAAAGTTATAATTAACCTGTAATAGTGCATTACAACGAAAACAATCTAACACGAGTTAAAATGTTAATTTGCAATATCATTGCTCATCGTTTAATCAGATAAAATATGTTCAAAATTTATTATATTTAAAAAAAATCAACAGATTAGTACTGGTAAATTAATTATCAAAAATGATAATCTTTCTTTTTTATACAATTTTACTTTCAGAAAATATCTGAGCAAGTATGTGCGAAAATATAGGACTGAGTTTTTTTTTTATTTTTTGATAAGAAACGCAGTTCAAAATAAATTTTTATAATATCTTGATTTTTCGTAATTTTTTACGGTTTGTATATGTTATAATTAAATCAACAAACATGTCCTTTTTATATTTTTTTATTTTTAAAAATTATATTTTTATAATTTTTCTTAAGAGCTTATAGCCTCAATAACCTTATTTTAATTATTTTTAGCTTCAACAATGAAAAATATCCATTAATTACAATATAAACCACATATCCTACATCCACAGAAATGTCCTTTCGAAATATTTGATTGGAATGCAACTAACGAGAGTGACAATCCCCTGTAAAATACTCTTTTCTTTAAAATTTACACATTACAACCAGCCAACCTCAAGGTACACGTATCCCGCTATCAGGGGTAAAAAATCATTTCCGGGTTCTCTTGGCATACACCGCAGCAGCTTCCCGGCTCTCTCGCCGCCTATATGCGCTGACCGAACAAAACGCCAAGCACCGCCCGTCGGCTTATCCGTTCCGGATTTAACGGATACACACACACAGGAGCCGGCTTGGGAGCAAATTTGAGGCGACGGTCCTCTTTCCCGTAAGCAGGGTCAGGCTTAGCCCAGCGCGTCCCTGTGGCTGAAGTTTTAGCCACAGTGCTATTAGGCTTGTCGTGCGTACGTGTACGCGCGCGCGTATGTGTGTGTGCGCGTGTGTGTGTGTGTCAGGGAGAGAGAGAGAGAGAGGGAGATTGGCCAGATAATTATCGGGGTTAGTCGTCGCAGGGAGCGAG
>UELX01006345.1:0-11133 GCA_900480035.1 Eupelmus urozonus | reverse complement strand
CGCTGCTATTTAAACATTTAAATTTATGTTTTGTTAATATGTAATAAATATTATTACATATAAATAGACTATTCGAAACACGATTACGAAATAATAAGATACGACCAGAAAAGTATAAAGAGTACATTAATTAATGAATTAAGTCTGTTCAAGTCATTCTTATATTGTGACTAACTAGGAAAGGATACGATCTTTGGATCACCAAATTTGTTGAAACTACCAGAAGATTTCCTACCCTACATCTAGATAAAAATCAAAACATTAGCATCTATTGCTGAGTTATTTCAAAGATACACAATATATTTCATATTCTATCGGCTTTGACAAAAAAATATACCAATAGTACGGAATCGTTTCGATATGTTCCAAAAATATTTGTTGTGATTATACAAATTTGCTTATATTATTAGAACCTAAAATGAAGATTTTATATTTATGAAAACTTATAATAATAGTATTTTTCATCACAAAACCAGAGACTGCGAAAACGTACTAGGATCGACGAGGCTGTCCATGTGATAAAAATTATTTTAAAACATTTAAGCTAGAAAATTAATTTTTTTATTTTTTGGCCAAAATGCTTTGTAATATATTTCAGGCAATGAACACTATTATAAATAAAAATTAAATTAAATGACTAATTAGGTAAAGTGAATCTTCTTATTTTCAACTTTAGACCTAAGGCTCAATAAGTATATAATAGATTTAGAGAAAATAGATTCAATCGTTCGAAGTTTAACGAAAATATATTGTTAAATTGTAAATATTATAACAAGTAGAAATTCAAATGATTTTCTATTGTTTAAACTTAAACAGTTACAACTTTAAAACAGATGTCGTAATTTATAAGATAACATAATATCTTTTAAATATCTGAAGGGCATATTAAAGCTTGTTCTCTCGATTTTTATTAGATTGTTAAAATTTAAGATAAAACGTTTGTAAAACATATTGTTTGCGTTAAAAATGGAAACAATTATAAAATTTATGTAAGAAAGAAATAAAAAGTATATCATAAATAATTTATTTATTCCACACCTGACCCAAAAACTCAATTTTTGCCCCTGAAATACGGAGCGAAAATAGCATATTTTTCCCTAAAATTACTTTGGCCAGTAAAATAAGAAAGTCTCAGATCACATGTAATTGTCGGCCGAGGCGAAGCCGAGGTAGACAAACATGTGATCTGAGGCTTTCTTTTATACTGGCCTAGATATGTAATATACTATTGCGAAGCAAAAGAACTTTTTTCCCTCTAATTTATAAACTACTTTTTAGGAATATATATCCATATATGCACATATATACATATATACAGGAATAGCTGCTTTTACTAGCCAATCTTTGTTAAACTCACATTATACATAATGCGTATAGCAACGTTATTTCTTACAATCTTGAATAAAATTGAACATGAGCACAATTATTTTACTAAATTTATTACTGTTAAGCGCTAGTATTATTTGATCACTTTTATTAGAGCGTTTCTTCTTAGGTCTCTCCAAGATTTTTTAATAATTTTTTAAATCAGGTTGAGTGGTCTTGATTGGATTGCTTCGCTAATTATTGATCATCAATTCCATCAGACCATCAGTTCTCAAATATTGCGAATAGTGCATCCTTTTTTTTAATATCTTTAAATTGTCTTCCTTTACGAACACCATAAATCATATGAAAAAATTAGTGTTATTTCGATTAACAATAAGTATCAAAAGATACAGCTCGAAATATGAGATTCCATCATCTTTATCATCATCACTAGTAGCTTTTTCATAATTGGTTTCATCCTTACCATCAGTGTCAAAGGTGATTGCAGGAACTTTAATTTTAATTTTTTATTAAAAGCTTTAGGAATCATTGGACGATTTTTTCTAGTCTCAGTGACGAAAGTTCGAAAAGTGTCAATAACCGAGTTGAAAATATCACTCAATGCTCTTTCTATTTGCTCTTTTCTATACTTTATTAACCTACATTTATATTTAATGACCTCTGGTGCACTCCCAAGATGTTCAAGTATACCTTCTTTTCTTTATAAGTTTTTAAAACGAACTCCATTGGAATGCATTTTATGTGCACGCAAGCCACAAGCTTAATTACTATTTGATGGTCCACAGAAAATGATTCATTTGTTTGAAAGTAAGTTTCTATATATCGTTTTCATTTTTTACCTTGCTGTACTGCAACGTCGAAATTCTCAGTTTAAAATTTAACAGACTGCTCTTTGAAGTTCATGATATTGAAACTACGACTGATCTTTTGGCTATAAATAAAGCGTGTATATATCAGTCCTTCTGATGACCTTATGATGACCTTCAAAGAGAAATGATTGTTTACAAATGGCGAAAAGAAAGAGATTATGAATTGATTTATAAAATTTTTGGAATAAATCTTCTGAACATTACTTTCAAAAAGAACGACGCTGTTTACTCTAAAAATCATAAAAAATGATGGCTAGAAATGCCGCTGTCAGAGTTGATAAAACTTGTGATCAAGTTTTCGAGTCTTTTTTTTTTCGAAATTGGTATCCCAAAAAAAAAGAAAATGAGTAATAAAAGTCTGAAATAGTGAGAAGAAGTATAAGAACTTATAATTAGTACTATATATATTTGATGCGAATGATAGTAGAAATTGATATTTTTTATTTAATTAACTCTGACGACTTTCCATCAATACTAATTTATTTGAAAAAAATTTTGCAATGAATTAGTATTGGTGGAAAGTCGTCAGAGTCAATTAATTAAAAAACTTACAGTTAGTCTTAAAAAGATATAAAAGAAAGTGAGGAATAAGAGTGTGAAAAAAAAACAAAAAAGATTTTATTAAATAGCGATCAAAGGAGCTACTTTATATAGTAATTTAGACAGTAGTCTAACATAAATTATTATCAAATTGTCATTCACTTCACTTTTAGGAAAGCTCAAGCTGTCGTTAAGAAAACTGATGGTACAAAAAACTTTAAAATGGCGCAAATTTTACAAATTTAAGATATAAACAGAATATTACTTTTCTACTCGGGAGAATGAACAATATAATAAAACGATTTTTAATAGTTTTTTCCGAATATATCTTTAAAATACATTTCATATTACAATTAGTAACAATTTAATCAATTACTGAGGATATGCAGAAAACTCTAGAAATTTATATATTCATGTGAAATATTTTAAAACTATTAAGCAATGTAAGAAAATGAAAACTCGTTGCCAATTTAAGTTGCAAATTTTATTAATTAAATAACATGTATAATTTAAAAGTTATATATTGTAGTATATAACTATAGTTTTACTGAGAATTTTGTAATTCTCGTCGTTCTGCTGCATCCAAGCATTTCTTCATGACCATTGCCCTTTGAGCTTTTGATTTAAAGTCATCAGCTATAAACCACAAATATTTAAATTGTTATTTTGATTCAAACTTCGAAATTTAAACTGACGAGGAGAGTATTACTTATTTAAGTCAGAGAATTAGCTGAACAAATAAGATATGTTTTGTCATACCAAAAAAAAAAATTATGAAGTCAAAATTTAACCATTAACTAGTGCGCTCGAAATCTCTGGAAAACAAGTTATGTACATAACGTTATATACATTCTATATAATTAAATCTTCCAAAGCGTTAAACTAGACCACTGCAACTGTTTTTTTTTTACCTTTTCGTTTTAAGAAATATATATTAATATTGAAACTGATTCAGTGACTCAAAAAATGGACACTCTCCTTATAAGAAAAATATTTATCAACATTTGTTCGAAAAAAATAAACAGTTAAATATTAAATACGATAAAATTACTGATATTTGAAGTAGTCTACGAACAAAGGCAATTTCTTATATCAGCTTCTTTATAAAAACTTTAAAATTATATATTTTAGTTTACTATTACCTTTATCTGCACAAGTGCTCACTATTTCGTACAACTTGTCATGGCCAATTTTCCTTTGAGCATGACGGTGCATATGTTCAACTATTGTATCAAAGTCAAACTTTCCGTCTCTCATCTACAAATATCATATTTATTATTATATGTTTAAAATTGCCTAGTTAATTTATTTTCGCATACTTAGTAATCTATCCATACATACTTCGCTTTTCTTCTTCATAATGCAAGCCATAACTTGTCCGGCTCTGATATCATCATTCTTTTTTAATTCTTGATATTCGTCTGTCAGAGAAAATTTTTCATTCATCAATAATATTACTAACAAAGTTTAAATATATTTACGTTGAAGAAATTTTGCTACCTTTGCTCAAACCATACACCTTTAAGCACCGTTCTTTGCTGTTCCTTCTGCGGAGACCGCGAGTGTGGAGCTGTCATATGAAATAAAATAAAATTATTAAAATTTATAATTATAATGATTATAAAACATTATTAAAAACCTATCATAAATTTATTAATATTAATAATAAATTTTGTATACAACAATTGCTTTTGTGGATAGTTTATAAAGATTTTGTTTTACATCTCACCTTCCATAATTCTCGTCGCTTGCAAGTTCTCATTGTTAGGGCTTTTTCACACTTATCAGCACCATCGTCAGCTATAAACCATAAGTATTTATACAGTTATTCATTAACAAGCAAATTTTTTTGAATATCAGTTAGTTAAACTGAAATAATTGTAATGCTTATTTTTACAATAATTTTTGCTTCATTGATGATTGATTTACCTATCTACTATTTATCATATCAAAAAACTCATAACTATATTAAATAATTTTATATAAAATTTCGCTGAGTTTAAAAAAGTACATATTTATTTATATTTATATAATAAACAACATAGGTTTTTCATTCCAATGATGCAATTACTATCGTAAAAATCATTTCTTACCTTCAGCTATACAAGTATCCACTAATGCAGATAATTTATTTTTGCCGATTCTTGTAACTGCTATATTTGGCATATTTTTTAACATTTTTTCTTTGTTAATCTGGCCTTCAGTTAACTGTAATAATTACATATTAATTATGTACGGATACATATTTAAACAATATTACACAATGTGTTGAATTTCTTTGTTAAATATCACCTCTCCCTTTTTCTCCATTACACAGGCCATGACGCATCCAGCTCTAGAGTCAGCATTCTTTTTAAGATCAATAAACTCTTCTATTTAAAATAATTAGGCTTTTAAATTTTAAATAATACGTAATTTTAATATGTATAAAATAATAATTATACAAATTTATTACATACCCCTGGTCAAATTATTTTCATTTAAGCACTGTTTAAACATTGCCCGCTTTTCCATGCGCGTAAGAGCTCGTAACTTAAATAAAATAAAGTAAATTACATTTCATATATTTTACAAAATATATCAGATTTTTGTATTCCCACCTTCCATAATTCTTTTTGTCGGCAAGTTCGCATTTTTAAAGCTTTCTCGCATTTATCAGATACATCTTCCACTACAATTAAAGAACATCCCTTATTAATATGAAGAAAATTATCTATGATTATTATGCAGTTCATTAAGGCTCAAACTTTAAATATTATAATTTTAGATACATTGTTATAATATTTAATAGTATTTAAATTGTATATAATATGAAGCAAAAAACAAATAAATTGAAATACATTACCTGCCATTCTGCAAGTGTGCAATACTTTAGACAATTGCTTATGACCTACTTTTTTCGCTACATGTTCCATATTTCGTCGCATTTTCTTTTCATCGATGAGACCGCCAATCATCTAAAAAGATAACGTTTAATACGATTCAACTCATCTCAGTATGTACATTTTTGTCTTTTAATCACACACGAATTTCAAATTCTGTGATAGTAAAAATGGGTCCTTATAACTTTGACATAATTTTTTGGCTCTTGTACTATAATAATACACGAAATTATACACGAACACTACACGAAAATTAAATAATTAGAGAAGATACAGTCGTATGAAAGCCTCTGACTTTATTAGTTGAGTAGCAGACGCATTTGAAGTATACCAAATTTATTGTGACTGTACACAAAAATTCAAGAAGTTACAACTTTCTTAAATTTTATTCTTTATTTAAAATATAAATTAAGGCCATAAATAAGATTAATCTTTTTAAATGATTAAATATATGATTTATTTCTATATCAATAAGAATGTTTCTTGATAGTAAAAAAATTAAAAAAACAAAAATGTTATCAATAAATTTAAAAAAATTTAGAGTCGAATACTATTTTTAGAAATTATCTGTATGAAAGTGTATATGTGAATGTGCATAGTTGTGTTTGTATATTAAGGTTTGTGTGTAGGAGTTTATATGTGCGCGTGTATATACTTCTGCATCTCTCAACTAGTTCTTTAATTTCAATTGATAGTAAGTAACTTATTTCTTTACTTTCTATTTCAAATGACATCTACATTATTCAATTTTTATGATTTTATAAAACTGTTTTGCATCTTATGTGTAATATAATTAAATATAATATAAATTTTTTTTAATCTTTTAAATTTTTGTGTTTTCAAACTAAAAAAAAATATTAGGATAATTGCAATAATTCATTTATAAATAAAATATATACTTTCTTTAGTGGTTGTATCATATAAGAGACTAGTTGATAACGTTAAGTGCTTATTTTATATAATCACATAATTATATTTCCAATAATCTTACCTCATCTTTTTTCTCCATAGAGCAAGCCATAACGCATCCAGCTTTAATATCTCGTTTGGATAACAGCTGTTTATATTCATCTAATAAATTTATTTAAATTAGTAAAATTAATTTATGATTAAATAAAACTAAAATTTTAAAACTCTTCAGAATAGTAAAAGTTTTAGTTATACCTTTGGTCAGTTCATATTCATCTAAGCATTCGTGAAAATATTTATGTCTCCTCCATTGGCTAAGAGCAGGTACCTTTATCAAATAATAATAAATCAGATATATCGTAATATGAATACTTAAATAACATTAATATAAGACTGTTAAAATGTTGAAAATTTTGAACTGATAAAATTCATAAAGCTAAGCAGATTTTACATAATAAAGATTTATAGAATTAATTCAAAGTTATATAAATTTTTGTGAAATAATTATCAAATTCTAATAGAAATTATATTTTTATGAAATTTCGTTTTATATGTATATCAGCTCACCGTTGCGACGAGAGCGCAAAGGATTAATATAACGCCTTTCATTGTCGCTCTAGTAAATAGTACGCTTCAAATTTTGTTTTACAATTGAAATTTTCTAAGCATTGTAGCAATATTTATACTACTCTCAGTCAAATGTGACAAGTATTATAATGTGGCAGATTACTGTAATAGGATGTGTTCTAAAGTATTAATTGCAGCTCTTATGTCACCAATGGAATGCGAATAGTTTAAATCACTCAAATAACATCAATTATTTCAGGAAGAATTGTACCTCATTGTTCTTGCTATTTGCATAAAAGATCGTATATTTCAAAATAACAATATTATTTATATTAAATGTATTCGCAGTTTGAAAAATATTAATAACTATAATATGCATAAATAGAAACTTGTATCAAATCCAGATAAAAATCAAAATTTAAGTTATGAAAAAGTAAATGTACTTTAATATCCGACTGAATGTATTTTAAATACAGTTTAGTAAAAAATTTGATGCCAAATTGATTGTCGTAATCAGCAACAAAATCATAATAACATCAAATCATAGATTTATTCACGATTTTGTCTACTACCTAAATATATAATAACTTTTTTAAATCGCTCAGATCTGCAATTCTAGTCAACTATGTCAATTTTGGACTGACTCTCTGTTTACAAGAATGTAATTCTTTTTAATTAAGCTTTGAAAAGCTATTTGTCTTTATATCCTTTGAAATATCGGCATTATAATAGAAGAAACTCTATATACTCACACATATATGAGCGACAAATAAAACGGTAAAGAAATTTGTCAAAAAATGCAAGACTAATTCGGTGCGGTGGATTCGATATAAATTAGTCAAGTATGGATATATAATCGGTTGGATTCAGTGTCAATAGATTGTAGCGAGTTAACCAAAAAACTTTCTGGAAAATCATAAGCTAATTTTATAAATGAATATATATATAAAATGTTAATGCACACAATGTTTTAGTATCTTAGTTTCATTTTTTTAAAAAACTACTAAAATAATATTTTATTGAAATAATATTTAATGTTTTTGCAATAAATGATTCTATAAAGAACAAATTTTTCATACATAATTTAGTCTTTTTTTTAATTTTGACGAATCCCTGTAACAAATCAATACCGCATTCTTTAACTAGTTTAGGTATCGAGCTAATTTTTTATCAATTTCGATATCTATTTTCGCTCAAATTTCGATATCGATTAAGTATCTATTTGTTTAATCATTTATATTACTTTTTTTCTATTTATCTCTTTATCTCTTTAAGCGCAATTAGAGAATAAGTAAAATTATAAATAACAATGTTTTAATACAATTTCTAGTTTATTTATAAATATCCATTATCTTTTACTTATGGTCCTTATAAAATATCCTTGCTAAAATAAATTAGCAAAGAATTATTCTGGAAGTAAAATCATCAAAATTATATTTATCGATCTGTTTATATCATATAACATCGTTTTTAACTAGTATTTATTTTATTAAAAAAAATTAAGTTTTTATTTTGAATACATTCGTTTCGCATACGTAATATAAACATGTAAATTCAATTGACATGATACTTAAAATTATCCTCTGTTCTAAACTTCCGCATATTAATATATTTGCTTTTGTCATTTTTAACATTAAATTTAATTTTTTGCAATGAATAGTCACGTTACCTAAGATTACGTTTAACTGGTGCGTGATAATATTGACACTATATGTTTTAACAACAAAATTTCATAACTTTGTTGTTAAACATAGAATTTAATACCATACCGATAGCTTGAGTTACAAATAATTATATTAATATAAATATATTATGATTGATTAAATTCTAACTCATTATCTGATCAGAATAAAATTTTTATCGAAATATATCAAAGTATATTGTCATAAAATTCTATTGGCATGAGATTCTATTGAAAATATTAGTTTATTATCAAAGTAAACTATATTATTGAAAGATAAATGTTCTAGAAAGAAATAAGTAATTTAGTCGTAACTATTAAACTTGTAGATTATATTTGAATTAAAAAAAAATAACAGTTTCTTACATAATGCTAGTACTGTAAGATTAAGTATAAGAGAGAATTCAAAAAAATCGTAACGTATAGAGAGAATTAAAATTTATAAATAAAACGATCCGAGATGTATTTTGGAATTAGAATTAGAAAAGGAACTAAATAAACTTTTTAAATAATGTTTAAAAAATTGCACCATAAATTTGTTTTATAATTACATTAACTTTATTATTTAACTATATATTTTTATAGTTAAACAATAATATTATAATAATAATTTCTTTATTAGACCTTCGTAATCATACAATTAATTTTCTATAATATTTAATCTTACACAAAATATTGCAATGTATCCAAAATTTCTTAATTTGTAATAAGTACATTTGTGCATTTATTCCATCAGCTATTCTTCTTTTGTCTTTTATTGGTTTTTATTCTGGTTTTGATTCTGGTTTTTCTTCTGGTTTTACTTCTGGTTTTTCTTCTGGTTTTTCTTCTGGCTTTTCTTCTGGCTTTTCTTCTGGTTTTTCTTCTGGTTTTCCTTCGGGTTTTTCTTCTGGTTTTCCTTCGGGTTTTTCTTCTGGCTTTTCTTCAGGTTTTTCTTCAGGACTTGGTTTTCGTTTTTCCAATTTTTTCAATTTTTGATTAATACATTTGGTGAAGCCAAATATCTTCATACAGTTGTCTTTTGCATGCCCTTTATTTGTCAAATACATAAAAATCATAAAATAAAATTATAAAAATTGTTAAATAAAAATAAATCAATTTTTTCAGAAAAAGGTTAAATAAAATCATAACTGAGTGTCCATTACTATGAAAAGTATAAAATTTATATTACCATTGGTGTTGCAAGAGCGTATTGCTTCGTTTATATTTGTATCATCTTTAAATAAAAGTTTTAAATTATCGTGTAGTTTAATTTCATTAACTTTTCCATCTTGTTCTAGCTTTAATGCAATAAATTAAATAAGTAGAATTAATATGTTAATAAGCATTATATTTATTTTTCATGCATTCTGCATGCTTTACTTACAATTCCTTCTTCGATTAATGCACAGGTTGGAATACATCGAAGTTTAGGATCATTTCTCTTTTTAATCTGCTTGTAATCCTCTGTCAAAAAATTTAAAACATTTTTATTTTAATTTTACTTAGTAGTTTATGTTATTTACATTAATAAATAAAAGAAAATAATAATTACATACCTGAGTTCACCCCGTACTTCTCAAGGCACTTATCATAACTTGCCTTGAATGTATCATATAAAGTATTGTCATTCTGCGAAGCAGCACGATTGGGAGGTCGACGATTCTCTTGTCGAGCCTGTATAAACAGAATATAAAGAAATAGTAATTTAATTGATTTTATAGTCAGTCGTGTTCTTATATGATCTCATTTTCATAAATTGTTTTAAATATAAAATTTTTTCGTTCGGGCGAAAAATTTATTATAAGAGAAATAATTCATTTTCACGTCCGTGTCAAAATGTTTTATAATTACATTTTGTGTTTTAAATAAGTAATTCTTTATAAAAAATATACAATTCTGTAAAGAATGTGAAGATAGATTTTTTTTTTGTTTTACGCAATTTTAACATTAGCAAAACTCAAAATTTTTTGCTGAATTTACTATGCTGCTATTCTACTATCCTGAAAAAATATTTTTTGATTTTCTTAATACAGAAAAAGAGACAGTTGTAATAACTTAAAATTTTAATAAATGTAAGGAAGACAGTTTTTAGTAACTTCTACAAGGTATGTATACACTTCTTATTGTTAGATCAAGTATATTCTAATCTTGGAATCGGCTCTCTACATGCATACGCTCTTTAGTAAATACGAGACTCAAATATAAAATAGTACATTACACACCTAGGGAGCAAAAGTAAAGAATGTCCCAGATCGCATGGTAATTGTCGCCCGAGCCGAAGGCGAGGGTGACAAACGTGCGATCTGAGGCATTCTTTATTTGCTCCCGTGGTGTGTATACTATTTTTTTGCCTAGCGAGGTCGAAATTACAACT
>UELX01006344.1:0-11136 GCA_900480035.1 Eupelmus urozonus | reverse complement strand
TAGATGTGAAATGACGGTCTTAAAATTTTTGTTCATGTCATAAATTAAATATTAGACAACTTGATAAAGCGTGACGACTTTGGTCATATTTTCGATGATACTGTGACCGTCTCAACACGATCACAAGACCGTCTTATGACGAGCGTCACGATCACGTTGCATCTCTGGTTAAGATAAGGTAATATCTTTTAGGGGGCTCGATAGATTTGTTATACTTATGATTGTAAGGAAAGAAAGCCATTTTTTATGCGAGGGACTTTTAATTAAGATAAAGATGATTCATTTTCTTTCTAATGGCGAACGGACTGTCGTTTTATTATCATGCTTGAAGAGAAATTACTAATTCTATGTTCAAACTTTATGCTTTTGGTTCTTTGTCGATTATTAATGATAAATAAAATTTTTTAGTTTCTTAAAATTACAAAATTTTCTACTACTTTCTCGTTAGGAAAAAATAATACGTCTCTTTATTTATAGAAAAAACGAATAAGCATCTACGTAGAAATGTTTACGATGTATCAACGACGTTTATTTCAGAAAAAAAACATGAACTTCCACATTTCATTTCGAGATAGCTCCTTTGAGGAAGACAAGAAATATTTGTGAAAGTGTTGCTTGATATAATGTAAACGCATATTTTTCTAGCTGCAATAAATTCAAATATATGTGCATGTAGTAAAGTTTTGAGCAACATTTTTTTTAACATTTTGAAATATTAGTCTTTTATGGGAGTATAAAAATGGAACTGCATGCAAGGTTTTGATAAGAATATGTTTCTCATTTATTCGTTTTTTAGAAGACCACAAAAACGCTATTGTCCTGACGATACGTAATATCGATTAAAGCTTGACAATTTTTAAACCTCAATTCTTCTTCTTTAAAGTGCTTTTTTTAAAAAAATAGTATGACGATAAACATCTGTAGTTATAAACTTTCCACGTGTTGAAAAAGTGTTACACAAAACTTTTTTATACCTACACTTTTTATTTAAAGAATATTCTTGTAAAACATTAAAAATAGTGTGATAAAACTGGCTGGAAAATCTATATTATTTCTGAACGCTATTTATTTAATAAGTATAAAAAAATTTAATATCATATTATATATTATACTCGCAGTTAAAACTCAAAAATTATCAATATTCAATATGGAATTTCTCATGCTCCAAATCGACGTCCCCTATTCACAATGACATCAGAATATACAGTTTATAGTAGGTGTGCCAAACCAAGATACAATTCAATTGTACTTAACAGGATGTCGGATACTCTGTCCTAGTCTAATTTTAGCTTTTAAAACTTTTTTCTTGAACAAATCGATCGATTTGTTTCAAAGTTTAGAAATTTTTTCAACTTTTGTGCAAAAAGCGCGCTAGGGTATTAAAACTTTTAAAAAACAAAAAATTTTCAATTTAAAATAAATAATATGTAAATAATACTTTCTTAAGAACTGTGATGATCTCGGCATATAATAAATTATTGCTATTATTACAGTTATATTTTATTATTATTGGTTCTTATTGGTTAGCGTTGTCTTTTGAATAATAACAATTCTACACGATTCGCTTAGTTGCAACTCTGTGAATAGAAGGCGTTGAAATAATTTATTAATTTTTACAAACTACAATCCAATTTTATGTAAGTTTAATTATGACTCAATTGTTAAGTATCTAAACACAAAGGTTTACAAAAAGAGTTTCATAAAAATATGCATTATCATTATTATTTTCGCTTTAATAAAAAGTAGCCCTATTTATATAGTATTCGCTTTTAAAATAATTGACTAAAAGAAAGCATTTTATTAATATCACTGCTTTTTTAATAAATTGAAAAATAATTTTATTATTATTGTATTTATTTAAATAACATCTTGTAATTATTTGAGACTTTGTAGGAAATTATAAAAAATAATGAAAATCTGTATAAAAGGTTGAAAATACTAAAAAGTTGTGTGAATTTCAATCAGAATTTTTCATCAATTTTATTTTTATCTATTTTTTTCCAAAAAGACTAACTCTGAAACATAATTAACAGTATTTGCAAAAATAATTTAAAACAAGCCAATGAAACCGCGTTAGTGATAATTTTATTTTTTCTCCATTAAGGAACGAAATGAACGGAATAGTGCCAAGTAGATTGGCATTAATTATTGATTCGGAAATTGTGCAAACACTCAGGCGTTCAAAGGACTCGCTGAGTTCACTTGTACGTGATGTTAATGAATTATTGATCACTTCAAGATTCTGGGTTTGAGTGCTAAGTTTTCCAGTCGCAAGCTCCGGATAAGAGTTTTGATTCTGCAAAATTGTAATTTTTAACAGAACTTGTATCCCATTATGATAACGATATTTAGCTTAGATTTTCAATACAATTCGATCTTTATAAGTATATTAATGAATAATAGAAATAAAGACGATGCATTTATAAATTTATTCTTTATTCTTCGAAATAATTCAATTTTTTTGCGTTTTCTTCCAAACAAAATTATCATTTTCATCCTACTATCATTATGTTTATGCCCTTATACCCAACAGTATGCACTTTCAAAAAAATCCCGTTGATCATCTTATTATCCCAGAAATCTCGGATAAAGTTTGATCGAAAGTGGAAGCAGCGATAAAGTGAAAAGAGAGTGTAACGAAATCTAGATCCCTGAAACACGGCCTTAGTCGTCGACACTTTCTGCATCATTTTCCACTATCGGAAAGTGGTTGACACAGCAGGTCGCAAAATTGAAACTACTCGCGGGAATGTGTCAGCCTCAATCGATATCGTCATAACGCCGCTAGAAGACAAAAAACGAGCGGCGAAGAAAAGGCAGCGATGAATTTTCCATTGGAAATCTCTTTGACAAGCAATTTCGTCGGGTTTCGCGAAATTGATTTATTTTCATAAGTGATCGTTCTTCATCATGTGAATTACCGGCTCATGCCTTTATTATATTTGAGTGGAGCTTTAGTTTCTGGAATTTGAATAGTTTATATAATAATTCATTAGAGTCTTAATACTTTAAAAATAAATTATTGTAGACGGGCATTTGTTAAAATTTGCAGACTGTTTTTAATTTTCCGATCATGCACAATATGAATACTGCTCTAAGACTAATTGATACAAAAAAGTTAAAAATGAAAGAGTCGTTCGTGTTGCTAATTATGTCTTATCCCTACAGTTATGTTTTAACAGCTATTTGTAAGAAATTAACTGTAAATGTTTTCAGGTTTTTGAAAAACCATTCAGTACTCGTAAATGTTATTATTCTATTTGCTATTTTTAGAGTCTTTTTGTCAATTCCTGTTTAACAATTGAATCATTAAATAAACTTCTACTCAAGAAACATTCAATTTACGTGCAAAACTATATTACTAAGACATTTCCGAGGAAATTTAAAGGGTCTATTATTGTTTCATATTATGCACTATAATAAATTAAAAGCTAAATACATTTTTCAAAGAAATAACAAAACAAACCTTTAATAAGTGTCGACCAATAAATCATATTGCTCTTCAATAAAATAAATCTCCAACAACAATTTATCTGTCAAAAGAAATCACTAAAACAAAACTCAATCATAATTACGTTTACATCAAAAGAAAACCTATAACATCTACATTCTGTACAGATATTTATTTCCACTTCAACTAATTATTGTTTCTTTTTTTTTCAAAAAAAATTTCAATTTTATTGTATTTGCTACAAAATTAATCGGAATAACAATAATTTCTATCACAATTTATTTGAAAAATTTATACATCTTAATTTAACTATATTTAGACGACGAGAAATAAATTCCCTTCAGCCTAGTCGGAAAAGAATCTTTATAATGTCAAAGTATACACGCTACTTGAAACACTTTCAGCAATACTCAAAAGATATAAGTATTTTAATATTTAAATAAGTAAGTGTACATTTTGTATTCTAATGTTTCTTATAAATATAAAATTTTACTGAATTTGTTATTTTTATTGTCAAAACATAAAATTCTTTTACTTTTTGTTAAAAAAAATATTTTTACAAAAAAAGTACTACAGATTTATCTATTGATTTTGACATAAGTAAAGATACAAAGAATCTTGCGTTTGAAAAAAATTTCTTTTTTCAGAAATCATACAAATATTTAATTTGCACAATAATTATGATAATGTTATATTCATGCACTTAAAATATAACAAATTTAAGTGTTAGAATATTGTTTAGGTTTAGTAGTTGAGATGAAGACCTTTTGATAGAAACAAAAAAAAAAAAAATCATAAATAAAACTGCATATTTTGTTAAATTTAAAATTGATAAGATGTATTAGCTATTTCATTATATTTTTTTAATCTACGATTTTTAATCTACTATAACTTTTAAATTAAGTAAGTTTTTTCGTTACATATTCAATAGAAAAGTCTTAATCTCAGCTTAAAGATAATCTTATTAAAAATACTTTATAACGCATTATAAACTTGAAGCTCAATCTCTGTTTTACAGCTTTCTCTTGAAATAGATATAATCATTAAATATACGTTGATGTTTTAGGGGTCAAAATATTACTTATTTCATTTACACTTGCAAGCTTTTGTAATACGAAAAAAAAGAAAAAATACAGAACAATACCTGTTTAAAACTTAATAAGTTCATGCTAATAATAATTTTGAGCATCTATTTTATACGTACAACACTTATCTCTTTAATTTCATTTATCAATGATTATCTGAAATATATTACAAATAAAGGATATATTTATCTATCCTACAAGTTATAAATTCATAAAAAAACAAGTATTTTTGCTTCCTATTGCAACACATTTATTACAAAAAATATGAATACGTACATACTTTGAATACTGTTAACCGGGAGAAAGAAACATTAATAATACTAATGCAAGAAATTTTTAATTTTATGACTACGAGGTAATTTACAACATAATTAGTAACATTTATTAGTACATATCTACTTAATAATCTAATTAATATAGAGACCTGTAATTGTTCATTATTATCCTGAATTGAACTTATGTGCAAATGATATGTTTATTACTAAAAGTAATTTCAGTTGATTTCGACAAACTGTATCATGAGAAAAATTATTTAATAGTTTAGAAAATTTGAAATCTTATTGATTTCTAATATTTACAATTAAATGTTAGGTATATGTTGATTGAGAAGAATGTAAGAAGACATTATGAAATTTCAATTTTAACTTTTAATCTTAACCTTCTACATTAAATTTCTTGGCAGAAGTCTTTCATTTTTGCGCGAGCACATCGCAAGAATATAGAGATTATTCAGTCAGACTGCAAACGTACCTACCATTCATTAATTTCAAGCCTTGTGTGCTGATAATATCTCCCATTTAATACAGAAACGTCAGGCAAGACCATTTTTAACGGCGAGTATCACTTAATCATTCTACATTTTCATGCATGACATATTTTGTTGACGCTCATTCAAAAGCAATGACCATTATAGGAATAAATTATCAGCTTGGATAGTCCTATATTACGATTTCATTGAACTTTAGGCGTTTTATTGATATACATACACCTAAGCGAATTTTATAGAGTTGACGGTAGATTAGAAACTATTAGATACAGGAAATGTAGAATTTGAAGAATTCAAAGTTGGAGTATAATAAATAAAATGCAAAGGATACTAACAAATGTAGAACAAATTTAACGGAGTTCTATTTTGAAAAGATCGTAATGTTTGAAGAAAACTAGAGAGAAAAGCAGATGTCAACGGTTCCGTTATAGCTTCATAAAATTCCGACAAAGTTATACGCCCGCTGATAAAGTACGCTTTATAGCAGCATACGCGTAACATAGAAAAGCCATTGTGATCTGTTGATTTCGTCTGGATAAAAAAAATTAAAATTAAACTCGAAATTACGATACATAGTTCGCGACAATATTAAAGAATACACTGACGGATTAACTTGCAATAACATTTATACGGCTTTCAGTGCGCTATTTCTGAATTTCCTACTGAGCTATGATTCGTTTGATCAAAAGTAACAGCGTAATACAACGTGTTTTCATCGGATTTCGAAACGCATGCCTTGAAAAACCATAAAACCGAATGACTTTTATCGCCGCGATTCTCGTCCGACAAAACGGATTGTCCGTCGATTACCCAGCTGACGATCTCATCCCGCTGACCAAATACCTAGCCCTATCCGGCGTTCGAAATCCGGTAATGATTTTCGAGCATGCTTTATTCGCCGACTATTTTATAAGAATCTCCAAGTGATTCGTTTATATCAAAATAAAAAAATAATCTACAATAATTCTAAATTTTAAAAACCACGCCGTCGAAGCAATCTTAAAACTGCGTCTCACTCAGCTCTCCATACTCTACATCAACACTAGTACCGCTTCTAGCCATGATACTCGAAATCTCACGATACAGCTCATCAAGCAAGAATCACACAAAGCACTTGGCAAGAAAAACCATCACCGCATCCAACTGTCCAGTTCGACCCAACCCCGCCGCGCACTTAATTCAATTACACCGTGTTGATCCAGCTCCAAAAGTGCTAGACCGCCTACTGCGCATCAGTAGCACAAAACAGCCGCTCGCAAAAAAGTCCAACCGCGAAAAGCTGCACCTCGTCTATAAATAACATAATCGACCGTGAAACACCTAGCCACCTCGGCAGCAGCTGTCCGCTCGTCACAAACCAGCCACTTAAACTTTTCCCATAACTCACCCTAACACACACCCCACCAGCTCCCGCACTCTTATCTCATCTCTACCTGATCACTATATATACACACAATACCGAATATACTCGCCTCTCTCACTTGCAGCTCACCGTCACGATACTTATTACGCCGAACAGCTTCGTGGCGACGGCCTCGGCGCAGCATCGCGCGCGCGGCACTGGCGCGGCCATCCTCCAGCCCTATATATCCACACTCTCACTTCCGCGCGCGCGCGCGCGCGCGCTATACATCATCGGAGTCCAGCCCCGAGAGCACTTTGCGAGCGACGAAAAAAAAAAAGAAAGAGAAAGACAACAGCAGGCGTGTATCGGCTCTGTGAAAATCGGATTTCGCGGGGGCGGAAGGTCGGCCGCGGTGTGTGTTAGTGTGTGCTTGTATCGATGACTGGAAGACACTGTATATACACAGGTGGACGCACAGAGAGAGACACAGCGCGCATGCTGGAAGACAGAAAGCTTCTCTAACGAATATAAACACAGAGTGGGTGGGGAGAGAGGGTAGTTAGCTGACAGAGAGAGAGAGAGCGAGGAACGAACCTGTATCGAGTGTCACTGGCCATCTCACTGGCCATCGTACAGTGCGCCTCGAGCTGCTGCTTATCGAGCGGCGCGGGCGCGCCGTCTCTACCCTCTAACCTTTTTCGGGCTGTTCTACTACTCTGCTGCTGCTGCTGCTGCTGCTCTGAGCTTCGCGCTGGGAGCTCGTCTGAGGACGTCTGGCCTCGGCGCGCGCCGCACCCCCGCACGCGAGCTGCCTTTATTCTCTCTCCGTTTCTTTCTAGCCCCCCAGTTGTCTGGGGGGGCTGCACAGAGCGCAGACTCGCGAGCCCGCGCGGCTGCGCTACTCGATTGTAGAAAGGGAGGTGGGCTGGCTTGAGGAGAAAGGTTTGATTTTGGGTGTGGGTGTATGCACAGGTTGGCGCGATGGATGTGTGGCATTGAACGAGCGAGGGCTGAATGGGACGCGAGGAGGGAGGTCGGGTATGGGGCGGCTGCCAGGTTCATTCGATTTTATGACGAGTGATTTGGATATTTTCGAGGCCGATGGGAGGTTGGGAGCTGAGCGGCTTGATTTGACTATTTTTCGGAGGAGGGTAAGGGTTTGGTTATTGTTGCTAGTTTAGGGTTTGCTGTTCTGTAATTGATATCATCGCGAGGAAGGCAAGAGTTTATGAACTACTCTCTTTATTGTGTTCTTTATTTTCTATACCATTCAATATGGAAGGCTACTGAAAGTCTCGATCTATTTTGTTCCAATCAAATAATCGTCACAAAAAAGTTTACAAGTCTCAAAATCCTAATGTTACTTAAAAAAGGATTTTGAAAAAAAAATATTTCAGTTGTTTTGGATAATTAGCGGGTTAAATTAGCGAATAATCGATAATATTTATTCGTATTTTTATTATATCAAATATTGTGTTGCCTTGAAAAACAAGATTTGTAACTTAATCAATAGTGGAATAGATTAAGGGCGAATAATCCCAAATTACAATGATAACTTCGCAGGAAATGATAACAAGTACTTGAGTTAACGAACTGTGCAAAATGATTGGGTCGTTTCATAGAATCCGATAATGCCTATTGATCAACTAATGATCATTATTTTATGTGGAGGTTGCATATCGGTTTTTAACTAAAAATAGATTTAGCTAATATATTTGTTAATTTTTAATATGATTTTTATTAATCTGAAATTATTTAAATATTATTTAAAAGGAATTGTTTACTTTTTAAAATTTTGTATTAACATTTTAAAATTAAATGATATGAAAATTTACTTTTCTTAGAATAAAAAATGATACTGATCTCTTGAAAAATGATGATTCATTTTAATGAATTTAATTAATTAAATTTAATTAATTTTAATGAAATAGATTATGAACACATTGTTAATAACCTAATCAAAGTTTGTAAACTCAATAAAAAATAAAATCCACTTGTTAAACCATTGTTGTATCTAAAATAGCCACCTACTTTCAGTTGAAATAAATTTTCCTTAATCAACTTTACACTTTATAAAAAAAAAAAATCAGGACCCGAAAAAATCCAAGTTTTCGATATTTTTACCTCGATCAGAGCATCGATAAAAATAAGCGCAGCTCATCCTCCTTTTCCGGAATACCAAAGCAGCCTCGAAAATTTAGAGCACATAATAAGTCTGTAGCAAAGCGGCGATACGAGAGCAAAGCGCGCGATAGGGGAGAAAATATCCCGCGCACGCGGAAAAATGTACGTGCTCAGCGCGCGCGCCCCACACAAGTCGGGAAAAATTAACAAATCCCGCAATACATTTTCGGCCCTTGTAACAGCCCGGCCCAAGGGATTGCTGAAGATTTTTATTCTCCGGCGCGCGGTATTTTTACGCCTCTTAAAACTATACGTGCCGCCTCGCGGAAACATATGCTGCGCGCTGCTGAATAAGAAATATAAAGCGATAAAAAAAAGGCGGTCGCTCGGGTGCTCTGGGTTTCTGCGAGCTGGTGTTGTAGTTGTTCAAATTGGAGCTGTTTAATAAATTTAAGTGGTTACGCTCTAGAAAAGTGGATGATCTGGTGTTAGTTGCGATTTGTGAGTTTCGTTTTTTTTTAGTGTTGCGTACGTGTGGTGCTACTGATTTGAGATGGTAATTCTTGCTTAGAAATGAACTTGAATGCTTTTTTTTCTTTTTAAAAATAAAGCTTTAATGAACTGTAAAGAATTACGAAAGCTACAACATTGCTCAATATATTGCAGTGTGAAAAAAGAACACTCTGGTTAATGAAAAAAAGAATTTGGGAAACAAAAAATTTATATTGTAAAAATAAATATTATTTTTTTTTGTTTTTTATATAATCTTTGTAGGTTTCATTTTGTTATTTGGGAAATTTCGTTAGGAGGTATTTATATGAAAATACGAAAATTATCAAAAATGATGGCCTTATTACAAAATAACTGTATTCATGATTGTCTGTTAAAGTATACAAATTTGTAAGGGTATTTTCTTAAATATATTATAATTATAATTTTCTGTAATTTCTGTAAGTCCTTTGAAAATAACCTTTGACAAAATTATACCTTTAAAATTAAAATTGAATAAAAGATAAGAAAGTGTTGGATGTTTTGTCAAATCTTTTTCTATTCTTGATATTATCTATTTATGCAATATAAAATGTTTGTATGCGAATTTTATTTCTTATTACTGGAAGTGTCTTTTTTATATATCGTTTTTAGAATCGTAATACAAGATCCAATCATAATATAAATTTTAAAAGTTTTGGTCCTTTTTCGGGCAAAAAAACTACCTTAGCCCGAGCTGTTGAGTAATTGAAATTCTTCTTAAGAAGAAACTTCTAATCTTATTATCTTATTAAATTAATTAAAAAGATTCAATGAGTGTATAAATATGTTAAATAATAAACGATAAATTTATCAAACTATGATGATTTGTTTATCTCAAATTATATAAAATATCCTTGTTGTTCTACAATTTAAATGAAACAGTGACCGAGACATAGAATGTCTGTACTTTAAGTAGAATATGCCAAGCAAGGTAAGACCCGCATTATAGCAGAGAATTTACTATCAAGGAAATTTCCGCAAGCTAGCCTTGAAATGGATGATTTTCCACAAAATAAGAAAAGCGTTTAAACCAGACTTATATGGTCCTGTACATAAAAGCTGTACGTATATTCGCTCCATTTCATTACTAATTTTTTCTTCTAACATTATAGGTATATAAAGTAAATTAAAGTATTAAAAAATTTCAAGAATAGTCAACGATAACCGTCTAATTAAAAAAAGAACATACGACCCTAAAGACGCACTCCTATTATTCCAATCACTTCCCTTCAAGGAATAAAAGAAAAATCACTCTTCCACAAGTCCCCTGAACAGAAAAAAGAAAAAATCATGCTGTCTTTCGAAACAACCTCGGCACGCAACAGTCGGAGAAGTTAGTCTGGCGGCCGCGCCGCGGAACTCAGACATTCATCGTTACTACGGTCAATAATATCAAGCGCACGTGTATACATATACGCGTACGCCAATGTGGAGGCTCACCTTGCCTCATAGAAGAAAAAAAAAATAAAAGTTCCACTTTCTTCAGCGGGTCTGGCTTTACGATAACACGACACGCTGCGTTTTATGTTTCAAGTTCGGGGGATTATTTTGCGAATGGGTTCGCGTGTCTTGATTTTTTTGGTTTTGTAATGTTGAGGTTTTTGGGGAGATGAATTTTAGAGTTGAGAGTTTATCTGTGTATAGGATGAAGGGTTGTATATGATTTGGTCAGGGTGGGAGTTTGGTCCATTAAATTGAAGTGTATTTTCAATCGTTTATGTTGAGTACTTAAATAGATAATTTTGAGTTTTTCGTTAATACCCGCGTAAAAAAATAAGTCTGGCCAAAGTCTGGCAATAGTCTGGGATTTAAGTCTGGCAACGGCCACTATGCC
>UELX01006342.1:0-11139 GCA_900480035.1 Eupelmus urozonus | reverse complement strand
AGAATTTTGTAAATTAAAAGCGTAGTTTGTAAACTACGAAATAAAATCTTACCTAGCCTCCGAAGTCACCTTAAGGTGCTCTAATTTTTTGGTTTCTTGATAATTTGTGCCTCGTATTTTCGTTTTTAATATAAAAATAATAATTGCAGTATTTAGCAAAATATTTAGAATTGAATTTTCTAATTCGAACATTTTTGAGTTTTTTATTTATGCATTAAATTCATACAAAATTTTAAATGCCACAAAATAAATGCGCGCACTTTTAAAACCTTAAACCAAAGTCGTCACTGTTACTATTAAAATCCCAAAGAAAATTATATCGTGAGATAACCGCGCTATTCTTCCAACTACTCAAGAAAAGCCATTCACCTTGAATGAGCGCCAAGTGATAACAGGCCGAGTTCGGTCAGGCTCGAAGTCAGTCGAGCGAGCCCGCGCGCTGGTCAGTGTACGGCTGAACAGAAACACTAACGATGTCTTCTTCTCCTCGTTCCACGGACAGAAGCGGGACCGGCGCCGGAAACTCGGAACTGCTACAAGGCTTTTCGCTGCGTCGCCAATTATACATCGCGGAACTTGCGCGCCGTATATATACATTTGTTTGGCGATGCTGTGCACCCGTCGCTTCAGCGTTTTCCGCACCGATGTTGGCTAATAATGCCGATTGTTTGCCAATACGCGTACACAGAGCGAACGCGCGCACGATTTCCGCCTCTTCATTATTGACGTATTAGCGAGCGCATTGTTTATAGGGGGAGGAGCAATTGTCCGACGAGAGCAATAGAGGCTGGTAGATTTTTTTTATTTTTACCGAAGAGAGGATGGAGGTATTTGGTTCGGGCATTTTGTTCCGCTGTGTTTTGACTCGGTATTAAGGGTCTCAAAGGATTTTTTTTTCCTGCTGGGGCAATGATAATTGCGTCTGGGCTTTTGTTTTCGAGAGCATGGAGCTGTGCTTCTTTCTGTTGGTTTATTTGATCGAGTAATTCGAGCGCAGAGGTTGATTGAACGTCATTTTTCAGCTCGTGTTTACTTTGCATATCGTTTTGTAACAAACACTGAATGACGGGCGAGCTTGGAATAATGCCGAAATGATAATGCTGCAAAATATTCTAATTAAGACAGGTAGGTAGGTGATAATATGAAAAGAATAAAATTTTCGAAAATAAAGTTAACAGAAATTAACAAATATTAAATTGATTTTGAAAAATAATCAATGTTTTTGGAAAGATTAAGTTATGAAAATGGTTTATAAAAGAAATGCATAATAACAATCCCCATTAGCTGCTTTAGGCAATTTTAATGAGATTTCAAACATAGCACTTCTCACAAACCGTTTTCATTTTACTTATTTTTTTTCTTTTTTATTTTTCAATTCAAAAGTGGTAAAACTTTAAAAAAAATTTCGAAACAAACAAAAACTGGATTCACAAGTAATACTTACTACACAAAAAAAAGATACTTGAAAAAAAAAAACTTGCACCCAAATTTCTTCTTATTGCGTTGCAGCAGCCAGAACAGCAGAGCCTATTCATTAAGCGCTCGAAAGGTCGCCCTCGACCATAAAAACTCGTTCCGCTTTAATGTCTGCAACACGCTCTTTTACATCTGCGCGATTCCACCCTCTCGCTTTCTGTCTATCTTTCGCTCTCTCTCTCTCGTAAAGGTCTTACTCTCTCGCACTAACTTCGACCCGCAAGCAAATTAGTGCATCCTCTCTCTCTCTCTCTCTCTCTCTTCCCATCCCGCGTTAATTCTTAATTTACTAATTAAATAATTAAAAAACTTCCAGGATAGCGCTGTCCGTCCGCGTCAACTGCAGGCCGTGAAAAACGGCGGGAAGCAATAAAAAAAAGCCCGGGCGTCGAAAAAAGCGGCGCAAGCTACGAGGTATATAAAGAAAAAATAAGGGTGGAAAAATGCCGCTGCCTTTTCCCTTTCCTTCCGGTAACACTCCCCTACCGGCGCGCCCCCCTCTAGCTCTCGCTCTGCGCGCGCCTTATGTGCGAGAGGCACATTAAACTCCGCGAAACTGCAGCGCGCGCGAATGAGCCGACAGCCAATGTCTTTGCCGAGCGCCGAAGGCCGTTATTTTCGCCTGAGCCAGGAGCTGCCGAGGGTATTTTATTCCCTTTATTTGCAGCGGGCCGCGCGAGCGAGGAATTTTTGTGGGGGTTTACGCCGTCGAGTTTAATTGAAAATTTTGACGAGCGCGTGCTGCGCGCGGAGAGATATGGTTCGGCAAATATTGCCGGCTTTTTATATTCTGAAGTAAAAAAAGAAAGCTCGACGTGTACACTTTCTGCAAGTATTGTTCCGTTACTTTCATTGTTGCTGGCGATATGATAAAATTCGACGGAGATTGTTGTTGTTACGTTCGTTCCATATTTAACAAATATGATGAAGAATAAAACCTATTTTAGAAAGAAGATGCGTTAAAAATTATTTTTGATAAAAAGTTAAATTTTTGATGAACTAACTATTGATAAGAAAAAAGGTAAAGATCTCTAGAAATACTAGACAAAACACACAGCAATCCTCAGCTATTTGATCAAACAACCATTGCTCGAACTTTCCACGCAGCTTTTGCTTTAGATAAACAAGCCTCCCTCGTCGGCAAAACAAAATAATTTCAATGAGAAAAAGAGAGTCGTAAACGTCAACACGAAGCAGCAAGAAAATCACAGCGGCGCACATTCAGCGCTGAAATTACTGCCTTAAGTTACTAATTCTCTGCTAAAAATAAGCACACTCGCGTCGACGCAATTGCATTTTGTAATCGCATTTGCTCTCCTCTCAGCGGGGGCTTCTTCGAAAGCCATCTCTTCTTCTTTGCGCGCACGCCGCCGCCGCCAGCGCCGCTGGGGCGTCATTTAGTCTCGTCGTCGTCGTCAAAAGGCCCTGCGTCGTCGCCGCAAAAACGAGCTTCTCTAATTATAATCCGTTGGCATTAGGACGGACGAAGAGGCGAAATCCCGTAACGGCGGAAAATGTGCGCGTACGCTTTTCGTTTGCTCTGCTCGACACAATGAGCATTAGTTCAGAGCCAGACAAAGAGCGCCGCGGGAACATAGGCGGCGCGCGGCTCGGAAGAGAGATCGGGAAAAAAGAGAACGAGGAAGAGGGAGAAAAAGAGGAAGAGAGGCAAGTATGCAAAAAATAACGGAGTTATTAATTTTTTCTGTGCGGGCTTTGATTGCTTCTTAGACGTAACAATTACTAGTGATCTTGGCTATTTCATTTTTTTGTTATTATTTTTTTGCGTTCATGATGCACAGCCTGATATAGTTTTTGTGGAAATCTATATGTACAATAAATATTATATATAAGGCAGACATAATTATTTTGTTAAAATAACTATCCCTTGAAGATATCGAGTGTACGAAATACAGTATAAAGAAGACGATTTACAACGAAGAGGAAACCTAAACAAATTTAATGGAAGAAAGCATATTTGATTTCCTTTTTTTCTTAATATAACTCTAATTTTTGTAATACTTCCGATAATAATTATTTTTTGATGCTTTAATTTACAAATTAATTAGAGTATTTTCAACGATTTTTTAAAGAATAATGTAAAAAATTACTAAAAGAAATATTGTGTTTACATAAAATTAACCAATAATGCTTTTTTTTATAAAAATTTTCATCGAAAATAAATACATCGTAATAGTAGAAAACGCTACAAGTGAGTAAAATAGGTGATTCCCACACGATTAACCGAACGAAGTGAAGTTGACAAGCAATACCAGTATGGGAATACCGTATGCAGGGTAGGTGTGAGACATTCGATTTTTGATGTTTAATAAAATTATGAACGTTTTAGAAAAAAAAAAAAAAAAATGAAAGAGTATGTCAAAACTTCTAAAAGAAGCTGGCTTGTCAAATTAATAAATAAAATGATAACAGACGAATCCTATTATTCATTCAAATTACCTTGATTCAATAGACAAATTATAACTATATAACGACACAAAAAACACTACCATAGGTCGTTTAAAAGCCACAGAAAGTCAGCAAGGAGTCGCGGGGAAAAGAGCGATAGGAATGAAAGGAAACGCGCTTGCACCCAGAAGTTGTAAGATTTGAATTCCTCCGCGAAGCCAAATGTATATGACGTGCTTTGTAAGAGCTCAGGGCTGCAACACAAGTTTATGTATACGCTGCGCGTATCCGTCTCAGTGGAGCGACTTAAAGTGCGCGCGAGCACGTTGGGGCTCGTTGCCTTAATTAGTTTATTAAACTTGATTAACAACTTTATTAAATTAGCTGTCAATAACAGAGGTAGGCAACTTAGATTAAATTTTGAATTTGTGCAGGAAAATGCGCGGTGCCGGCAACGACGAATCATATACTTTTGCCCAGGACGAGACGCTCTGTACATGAATACTGGTTCGGCCCGCTGATTTTCCATGCGCATAAAATTTTTTTTTTGTAAGCAAGGGTAACTTGTAAAAACTTTGTAAGGTTCTGAAAAATCTAAGAATTTTTGTTTATTGAGTGGCTCAAAATTTAAATATTTGAAAGTATTAAGCACTTTAGTAATTAGAAATAAATATTGGATTTTCAAATAGTAGTTAATGTCTCTTTTTTACATACTTGTATTAAATGTTATCAACATATACTATTTAAAAATGTATATTTTTGGAAAACAAACAAATAATTATGATTTATTTTTATGTTACAGGTGAGTTATGAATATTTTTATATTCATCACTTTTTTCACACGTAAGTTAAATGATGTTTTTTTTTTTATTTTTCTAATCCAAATTTTATTTTATTTTCTCAGTTTATCAATATTATTGTTGCGAAAATTGTTAAAACTATGAAAAAGAGGGATACAATCTAATTCTAAAAACATACATATTTGAATGATTAATACAGTACGTGTTAAAACTAAAAATCACATAACTTTGAAAGGAAATGTCAGACAAAAACCACTCGACGGCTATTTACTGTTAATTTCGTTCTCTTTAAAGTGGTATATATGGTTTTTTTTTTTAAATACTTATTCAAAACGCACGTGTGTGTCATAACCAAGAAACCACGTTGATTAAAAAATCTCCCTTATAAATAAATGTTAATTTTCAAAATATTTTTCAATCACACATCACGACTCTCCAAGTAACAACATTAAGAAAAAACAAAAAATACACTTTCTAGAAAATTTAATCTACTTTAATTTGTTTTTTATCATTTTTATCTACGATATTTTCTTTTAAAGTTATATGTTTTTGAAGATGATCAAAAATACACGCATTTAAATGGAAAATTACATGGCGGTTCTATAGTTGACTCGCACTATATATTGATAATATTTTAGACGTACTACTATTAAATTCTAATATTTCTCAATATTTGTCTATTTTTTTGCTGAACACGAAATTCAATTTGGAAGCACCGTAGATAACCCAAAAGGTAAAGAAAAAAGCGTTTATAACACACCAAGACGTTTCCTGCCGGTGCGGGCGCGAGCAGCGCAGCGTCGGCGAAACTTATATGGGCCTGCCGTCGCGCGTAAAACGGGCGTTATTCGCGTTTCTCGGCGTGCACAACGCGCGGGATACGTACATATACCTGCAGCAAGCGGCACATAAATGTACGTATGAGGAAAAAGGGCAAGCTACGATCTGCCGTAAACGAGCAAGTTTCTCGCGTCGTTACAGAGAGCGCGTTGAGCCGGGGCTCAAATGCCTGGGCTTTACAGTCGAGAGAAATCATAGGCGTCGAAAATGCTGCGATCATTTATTGTTTACTTTTGGGCTGTTTGGATTCTTCGATAGAATTTATGATTTCTTATGTTTATCTGGATTTAGATTAAGTTAATTCTTTTTTAATTGTCATGTGAGCTGGTGACTCGTTTCGCTGTTCTTTGCGAGCCCCCAACTTACCTTACTCCTCTATTTTCTCTGCGACTCCTCGATGTCCAGCTGCTCAGCTTCCTCCAACTCTCTGGACCGCGGAGAGCGTGGTGGGCGCAAGTCGCGATTACGCTGAAAGCGGACAGAAAAATCCGAGAACCGAATGTGACGAGGGTTTTTCTGTGTTGCTCGTCTCTTTTTTATTTCGTTTTTATGTTTTGTTTTTTATGTTTTGCAAATAAATAAAAACTCTCTTTTCTCAAAAAAATCAACTCTTTTCTCATTTATTCAAGAAATCAAAATCTTAATGACATTTTATTTCTTTCTTTGACAAAATTTGTATCGCCTTTCCGAGACGTTCGGCTCTCGATTATGCGCGGCGCTTGCACAAGTTTGGTGGGAGCTCCTCATCGCATTTAGCTTTATGCTGTGTATTTTTTTAATAATTTTCCATCGTCAAGAGTACTAAATTTTTAACAATTTTTTTGTACATATTACTATCAAGGAGTATTGTATCTTTATGATAATTTTTAAGTCATAGTTTTTTTTATTTTAATTCAGCTAAATTTTAACACATGTATATACTAGTTTTATAGAATAAGTATTTAATGCTATGAATTTGATAGTGTTCATTTTTTAGAGAAATTTAAACCATTATTTATTTATAAAAAATTATGATAGATCAAAAGTATATAAAAATTTAAATCCCTAATTTTTCTAAGATAAATTCGTTTCTTTAATTTTACTTCAGACAAAAACCTATTCTATGAAATTTGTATGACGTTGATTTTAACAAGCTAGAACATTCGCAAGTATTCATAAAATATTATGATGAACAAAATCATATACTTTCGTGATAAAACAACATCAAATACATGTATAAAAGCATCAGCGGCCTAGCAGGACTCGCATACATATTACCTAAACTCATTACGCTTGGAAAGTCGCTGCCCTCTCAAAGGCGAGCTTTTGCACCCACCTCAGCGGTTAAAAGGTTCCGACAGCACCAGAGAAGATTGAGGGTGGGAGACACAGCGGTAAATAGTTTCGCTGTATTTGACGAAATAGTTGACAAAGGGACGAAACGAAAGTTCGTATGGCGAACGATCGGGCTACGAACGGAGGGAAGTTCCATTCAAAGCATGAATTCTATTAATTAATGACAGGGGCTTTGGTACACCTTTGATCGAATGTAACTAAGCTGGCTATTTTAATTATTAGTAGACGTTCACTATAAAGGTATTTTGATAATAAATTGAGTATTGAGGAATGATGATCTGACTGCTCTAATAGTTTGCAATCAATATGTGTATAAATTATTAGAAACCTTAATGAACAATTTTTTGAAAAAAATGTTTGATTGAAATAAAAAATTATTCTGTTTAATTTATTATACTCTAAATTTCACCAATGGTTAAAACTTTTAAATAAACAACTGAAATTTTCTTGAAAATTCTTAAAAATACATATAATATTACAAAAAATTTAGAAAAAATGTATAGAAGTCAACTTGGTTTTAAATGTTATTAATGATCCAGCTAATGAGAAATCTTGAGCAAAATATAGCTAAATTTATAGCAACGTCCATTATCAGACAGGATGTAGAGGAAACAACAACGAGATTATAACGCAAAGCGAAAGCAAGCTCAGAGAGAAGTTGGCAGCTTTGCAGGGGGATAAGCCGCTAAAGGTGTTTTCCAAACGAAGGCAGCAGTCCGTTGTCCGACAAGAAAAGGGACGGTCTGAGGCGATTTTGATTGGGTATTAGGTGTGGAGTGTATAAACCGAGGCATTAATCGAACTTTACTCGGGAGGCTTTGGTAAAAGCTTATTCAACTTAAATTTTGAGTGATTTTATAAAATTAGTTATAAAACAATTACAGCATCAAATTATTTTCAGTTTATTATATTTTAAAAAACATTTGATACATTAAATACATTAAAAAAAAAAATTTTATTATTAGAATGACTCACGTGTGTTTGTTAGTGTATATTATATTATATAATTTATATATACGGTTAAATTTCAATAAGTTATTTTTCAATAAGAAACCTTAAATATCAAGTGAACTACCTAACAAAAATCTAAACTGAATTAATTAAATTTGTTAAGCAATGTATTATTGGATGGAAAAATAAATTATTTGGAGGGAGAAATAATTCTCTTATTGATCTATGGGAACTATAATGTTATTTATTCTTACAAATTACATTGTCGACGTTTCGGAGAAATTAGAAGCCTCCCTATTCATGACTTTAGTAATTGTAAAAATATGTGTGTCGCATTATAATTTTTTACAAGCCTCAACAAGTAAAAATAAAGACAGGCTTGTGATAAAATCGAACAAATAAAATCAATATAATTACTTTATTTAGATTTTACGCTCTAATTTTAAAGAAAGCGGAAATATTTTCACAAGATGCTTTAATCTGATATGAAATAACTATTGTAGAAAGTAAAACATTAAAGGTACAAAAATAATACAACGTAAAATATACAGTAAAATATTCTAAAGTAAATTAAAGTGAAACAAAGCAACCATATCCTTTTTAAAAAACTAGTGACATTTTGCGTGCTTTGTACGACCTGCTTTTTCTGTTTATCTGTACTTTTGGGCATTTCTTGAGTTTTGAGGTTAAAAATCCTTAATGTTTCTATTATCATGAAATCAAAATGTATTAATTAATTTATTCATTGTTTTATTATTTATTTAACTTGCTTTCTATTATAATAACTTTGGAAGAATACAATCTATTTCAATATTTATAAATGCTTTTTACAATTTGAATTTCACCGCCAATTCAAAAGCAACAAATCAAATCTCATTTTATGCGGCTTCACTTTTCGGGTATTTCTTTATTATCTGACCCTGTTCACTTTTTAATTGCGTATTACTCCAGAACTACTGAACCGATTGGCTTAAAAAAATTTTAGAAGTATAGTTTGAACTATGTTTAAGTAATTTATATAAGTATTATAAAGTCTAACACCCCTAAAAAAATTCGTGAAAAAAAGAAAGTTTGAGAAAATGTCATTTTTTTAACAAAATGTATGGATCCAGATGACCCAGTGTGTACACGAAGGGTTCAGAAGGAAAATTTGAAATATGTGGATCAAATCGTGGTATTTTTAACAATGTACATAGATAATATAGCTTTTAACGTAGAAAAAAGTTGGACGCATAATGTAAATTATCAAATTCTTGAAGAGGTTCATCTATATCAAACCACAATTCTATTGCATCATAGTGTTATATCGAAATGGGACAATATAATTCCTGGTATAATTCAAATGATTCCTATAGTCATCATTAACTTAGCAAATCAAAATTTATCTACAAGCGAAAACTTTGTTGTATCGTCACTTGGAAAATTATCGCATACATCATTGTACTTAATTCTGGAAGATGAAAATGATAACTACACAAAAAATATCACATCAATGATCTTGGAACAGTTAAATATGTTTGATTATTTAACAGGAAATTATCCAAAGCCGAAATGTTTGATAATTTTAATTACAAAAAACTGTATTAATAAAATATTGGACATACAATTGATTCTTCATTTTGCTTGGTTGAAGAAATTCTTAGACTTTACAATAATTCAAGTAAATACTAATAATGATTCTTCTTTCCTTAATTATTTGAATCCATTTGAAGAAGCTATTTCTACAATACCGTTTCGACGAGGTATAAAAATATTTCCTGACAAATTATTTAATGTAAACGGGTATCCTTTGAGGATACCGATATATAACAACTATCCACATATGCAGATAATTGAACATCGACAAAATTCATCTTTATTTAAAGTTAAAGGAATTTATTATCCATGGATAGAAATCTCAGCAAAAACTATAAATTTTACTATTGAACCATACAGATTTTTTGAAACTAATAAAAATCTAAATATTTTTAAAATCATATTCAAAATGATGGGAAATAATAGCCTGAACCTTTTACCAGCTCCATATTTATATGGGTTTCCTGATAATATTAAAACTTCATGCCTTACTTTAGATTTAGGATATATTTATGAAAAAATGGTAGTTGTAGTACCAGTAACTAAAATACATAGAGCAAACATGCCCTTTAAAATGTCTAAATCATTATTCTCGGCAGTAATTATAATTTTCTGCGTAATGTTAATAAAAAAATTGTTTGGGAATAAAATTATTAATTTAACATCATTGGAAATTATCAGCATTTTTTTGTCTGTATCTATTCCGCGTCACGAATACAAAAATATTAATAAAATATTTTCCTTTTATATAATAATGGTAGCAACAGTATATTCAGCTGAATTTTGTACAGATTTCATAAGCACAGAAATGCTAAATAGCGAAATGGATTTTGAAACCATGGAAGAAATTGATGACTCGCAACTTGATATTTATGCTATGAGTGATAACATAGATACAATGTTTGATGTTGATAATCCAATTGAACGAAAAATAAAATTTAAGTGTCGTAAAGTTAAAAATATTAGAAAATGCTTTGATCTTCTACAACAAACTGGAAAAGTTGTTTGTGCTGTTAGCGAATCAAAGGCAGATGCTTTAATTCCCTTGTACACTGATTCACACAATAAAATGAAAAAAGCAAAAGTTAAATGGCATTCTCTTAGACGAGTGTTCACGTTTGAAAATGCTTCTCCTTATATTATAAAATTTCGTGATATTTTTATGAAAATATATGAACATGGAATAGATAAAGCTATTATAAATAAGCTGAAGTTACAAGTAAATGAAAATCACGATAAGCCTGAAAAAAAAGTTTTTTTGGGACAAATAATTATTTTATTTTTTATTGGTATGATACTTTCTATTATTATTTTTATTGTTGAAATAATTGTACTCTTAATATATTAAAATTACTACATGTATTAAAATATATTTTAAAATTAAAAAAATAAATGAAAGTGATTTACAATACATAAGAAGATTATTATTTGCAACAAACATGAAAGGAATGTAAATTAAAATTCAAGTGTTAAAATGAATTGAATCATATATTTCATTATTGTTTAGTAAGTTTTTATTCAAAAGGACACAACAATAACATTTTGGTATCTAATAGCATAGAGAGACCAAAGCTATTGACTTTCTTCTGGGAATACTATAAAATGATCTATTTTTTTTTAAATTATTTATAAGTCCCATCCTCCCCTATATTTTTACTAAAATACAGGGGAGGATGGGGCATCACCGGCACCTAAACTTTAAATACTGATTTTATAAAGAATCGAGAGAGTTACATAATATAAAAAAATCAAA
>UELX01006341.1:0-11139 GCA_900480035.1 Eupelmus urozonus | reverse complement strand
TTGTTTGGAGTTCAAAAATTGACAGTAACACACATATTTACCTGGAAGTTTTGATTGACGAATATTTGACAGGATTAGTATCAATATTTCCACAATGTTTGAAACCCAAACATCATTTTTTGACTCATTATCCTCGTTCTATGCATGATTTTGGTCCATTAGGTAAAATAAGTTGTTTAAGATATGAAGGGAAACATAAAGTAGGAAAGAGTGTTTCTAAATCAACAACATCAAGACTTAATATTAATAAGACTGTAGCCATAAAACATCAACTTATGTTAAATTATCAATTTATAAACAGGGCATCAGGATATCCTATTTATACTTGCAGCAAAAAAGAAGTGGCAGTTGAAAATAGTATTTGCGATTATCAAAATTTTGCCAACTTTTTACCTAAGAACTTAGAGCAAATGGTTTCTGTTATGTGGCTTGATTTTAATGGAAAGCGTATTCAAAAAAATGTTATTTTAGTATTATTTTCTGAAGATGGTCCTCAATTTTATTTAGTATCACAAATACTTAAACATTCTAACAATAATATTTTAATTTTATCTTATCAATTATTAGATTGCTTCTTAGATTCACACTTTTCTGCCTATAAAGTATACGATACTTCAAAACGAGAATGTAAAATTTTAAAAACAATCGATATGGAAATTTGTACAGTTACTTATATAACGCTTCAGTCAAATGGCTTTTATTATATACAGAAAACTTGGATGTAATATATTTGTTTCTAATTTAGATTTACAAAATTTTTAAAATAAAATATTTTATTTAATTTCAATTGTTTTTTTTTAATTTTTAACTATAATATGTAGTGGAAGTTGTACTTCCACCTTGAAATAAATTATTACTTCTGATTTTAGTGCTTCAAAATTTTACCGCTAGGTGGCTACTCATTTTTTTCAGGTGATTTTTTCCGCAAGTGGCTAGAATCAGCTGTGGTTTGTATATAAGGACGAAGATTCTCAAACTTAATAACAAATGCGAGCGTCTAGAATGAACAGCGGTTCAATCATTGCGTAGAGTAGATTAAGCGTAATTTAGTTAGGGTATAAACGATTGTAGCGATTTGAGCGATATTGCGAAAAATTTATTCGATGTCATAAAGTATAGGCAACTTGATCATTGGGAACATGGGCCTACAGTTTCACCACATTTCAAGAATAATTAACAATGTTTTTTAATTTTTCCCTTAAAACAAATTTTTATTAAATTAAACAGTTCGAAAAAAAATATAAAGTAGTTTTATAAAATTTATAATATAGTATAGTAAAATTCACGTTTTCGCAAATTTTACAATACTAGCTTGTAAAATTTGCTATCCTGACAGTCTGTGGTCGGTTTACCCGACAGTATAGTAATTTTTACTGAAACTTTTTTTAATTTTTCCTAAAATCTTTTCTCAGTGTTCTTTAATTTATACTTTGCCACTTTACCAAGACTCGCCTACTCAAGTTATAGTATATTTTTTAAACTATTTTTTAGTCCTTTTTTCGGAGCTTTTTGAGTTAACTTTTAATAAAATATTTCTAATCCTTCTAATCTGGAAAATAATTTTCTCAAATACATAAATAATGCCGCAACAACAAGAAATTACTCTAGAAGATACGATAGAATATCGATGTAGCGCTTGAAGATCGATTATTTTTAACGAAATGCTTCTTCTCTTAATACTAGTAGATGTATTTAATACCTAATAATAGTAGAGCTTGAAACTATTGCTCACAATTCTCGAAAGTTATATATTTAGGAAAAGAAGGTATAGTCCTCGAAAATACCTCTACTTTACTTAACCCTCATAGGTGGTAGTCGAAAGGCAGAAAGCAGAAGCTTGGCTCGTAAGAGCTGAGTTTTTTCATGGCGACGAACACTTACCGCTGCTCGTACAAAATATGGCTTTTAAGGCTGAAATTTTGGCGCTATAATAACTTACCGATTCGAGCGCGTGCAGGGACAAAAGAGCGAAAAACAAAGTAATCGGGAAATGTAGAGATGTTCGTAGGGGCTTTTTCGCTTGTTTCCTAATAGTGTAAGAGAAGATGTAGCTTCGACGTAATATTTTCCTAGAATCCGCTGTAGGTTATCTGCTTGTCCGAAGCGGAGCACCTGCTGTGGGCTTTTCTCGGATAAAGAGAGATAGGGTCGATATGGAGCTTATTCGAGTTTTAAACTATTTTGGGAAAACGAATCAAGTGGTTTAGTTTGTAATTAAAATTAGTGTGGCGTGAACGTAGTGCAGGTTTTATTGATTTTCATTGTTCGGGAAAAAGTTGCCATCGAGATTTTTAACTAAAACCGAAATCCTCTAATTCTTGCGATAAAATAAATCTCTTAACCCTGGTTTCTCGACGAAGATGAGCCAATTAGTTCAGACCGACGAACATTTGCGCACACACTGTTTGATAAAAATCTAAACGTGCAAGTGCTGGTAATTCTGAAAACCAATTTCCTTGTTCAATTAAGTTCTCCAAAACAAAAAAAATTAAAAGAAATCTTCCAACTTTTACGAAACTGCTCAATACCGGCGCACAAAAGCCGAGCTCCGAACGCTCAGCCAACGAGCGGTCGGAAAATTAAAAATGCTCACGACAAATTTCACAAGGCGCACCGAAACTTTTTCGCACGCCGAACTTCCATGACTAATTTAAAATGCCATTCGAAGCGTATAACCGGAGCATTTTATATCCTGGAATCTCGGCGCTCGCGCCCGGCAACAGGCGAAACCCGTTAAAAATTCTCCAACTCCGTAATACCAAGTTAGCAAAAGAAAGTAGTAGTACAGTGAGCGAGCGCGCGCGGTCCGAATTTTCCGATAACTTCTTTCTATTCCCCCCTTCCGAGTTTCTCTATATCGGCTCTTCTTTCTTTCCCCGACTATGTCTCTAAATCGATTGTAGCACGGCGGCTCTCTGCGAAAACTAATATAATCTCGCCTATAGCAGGCGGCGCACAGTAAATTCCTGTTTATCTGAATAGCAGTGCGGGCTGCCGGCATCCCTGCAAAGGGCAAAATTATACGAGTGCGGAGCGCGCGCGCAGAACGCCTGCGTGCGGTAGTTATCTGAATTATCGATCGCGATCGGGCTGCAGCTCTGTATGGCCGAGGGAGCTGTAAGTAAAACCGATAAAGGCCGACTGCGGCCTCGAGGATTAAAGCTGCGCGCGTTAAAATCGCTCCTGGATTTCTCGCGGCGAGCCGGCACGACAGACCCTTTATTAAGGCCGTTAAGGGACTGGAATTATAACGGCGAGAGCGGGCTTGTTAAAGTGCGTAGGGACTGATTATTGCCTGTAGCCGGCAGTAATGCGTAACTGTGCCAAGCGCAAACTGCCCCTGACGTGAGCGAGCGCGTCGCGATTGCGATTTGTCGGCGGCGACGCGTCGAGATTTGTTCAATCGAAGGAACGCTTATTTATTTGCTGGCGCGCTTCTCGCGTGCAAATGACGAGGTTTCAGCGAACCGGTATTTAAAGCTGGATAAATGCAGGCTCACTGAAATCTGATAGCGGATGGAGTTATGAAATAAATATATTTGGATCGAAATGTTTATTGCTGGAAATTTATCGCTGCGTTTTATGCATATGGATGCCGTACGCTAGTGCACGGGAGAAATTATATCTGACGAAAGCCAAGAGGTAAGTCACGCCAATCTCGAGTATGGCGAACATTAAATGTGGTTAATGCTCGATAAATATCCCCTGGAAATCATCGGACAAATAAACACGTCACCTCAGAATTTTCCCGATACATCGGGCTTGGAAAAAAATGTCAAACATCCAGACCTTCTACGAGAGCTCGCATTCCTCCCCCCGCAATTATTCAATACAACAAGCCATATTTTCACGCCTATCAGCTCGTCTCAATTTTCACGCTCCTTCTCGCGTCGGGTGTGTATCTCCCAGAGTCCCATCCGCATAATTGCCTCTCACCTCGCGCTCCTCCATAAAATCTCGTTCCCCCGGACTTGACGCATGGGCATTTAATTAAAAAAAAAAGTGAAAAAAAGATTAACGTTCCGCGTCGTTCGTTCTCATTCTTTTTTACGACGCAAGGAAATCTTCATTTCGCGCGCTCGACATTCCCGCGGAGATTTCGAGCGGCGCGCGCGGCGTTTAACGCTCGCTCTCGCCTGTTTGACGAGGGAGAATGGGAAAAAAAAGGATCCGCCGCCGCTGTGGTGCGCCGCCCCGCGGGTACACACGGACTGTGTATATAGATAGGCAGTTTCGGTGGTTTATCGTGAGCGCGTGGCCTTGACTCGCTATCGCGTCTCAATTTGTAATATAAAATTGCTCGTTAAGAATGGATGTTTGCCGAAGAGTTGGACGGTTTGTCGTTCATTAATTGAGGAAGCGGGAGGTATTTGGATTTCTTTTACGGCTCTTGTTTATGAGCGGCTGCTGAAGAGCGGTATTCATGGGTAAGCGGCTTTGGAACAGAGGAGCCGTCGGCTTTGATATAGTCGCTTTTTTATTTGCTTTGAATTTGTAAAGCTAATTTCAAACTTTTTGTAGCCGTTTAATGCTTATTCTTTGATGAATACTCTGCAAATATGAAAAGATTTTTAGTATGTCATCAGAACATGTAAATTAAAAATTAAAATAGTAATGCCGTTTGAAACGTAATTTTAATTTTTATAAAAAAGTTTTGAAAAATTTTTAATTTACTTTTGAAATGAATTTAATATTTTTTTTAACAAAAAAATGTTCTCAAACGGCGTTGAGCAGACGTATATACATCAGAATAATTTCTAGCGGTAATTACATGACAGAAAACTTCATTATACCCTTGGTAATATACGGTGCGTTACTGTCGTATTTTGCAATTAAAAGTAATCATGTACACGTGCATTTCAGGTCCGAAAAATACGTCGAAAAAGAAGTCGTTAATTTACACCCATCGTTTCAAAAGTCAGGCCCTCCTTCTGGGAGGATGCGTTTCTCGAAAGGCTTTCTACGCATCTTCTTCAGTAGTCAGTCTTATTGCTTACAACACTTTTACGGATTGCAGGTAAGAAATAAATAAAATTTTATTTTTTTTGCAAGTAATAGAAAATAATATACTAATTTATTTTTTAGCTTTTGATTTTATTTAAAATTTCGAGAATATCTAGTACGAGAATTTACACTATTGATTATAAAAAACTATAAAATTCATAAAAGGAGACGTAGCATGTAAATCGTCGCAGCTATAAAATTCCGTTAGATTTTCGATAACCAAACGCACTATCAAAGTAAATCAGAATACAGAGCTTTAACAAAGAAAAATCGTTTTTATAGACAATAAAAACTTTACAAAAAGCAATTAGTAAATCCACATTTAAAAAAATCCTTGAATCTCCACTTACTTGTTCATTTACCTACAAAGCCATAAAATTCCACGCGATATCACCATACAACACGCATTTTAAAATCACGACTCCCAGCTACAAATTAAAACCTATGACTCCCCTTCTTAAACGATTCCACCTCTCCTCGCCACAGCAAAACGGCAAAAAAGCATTCCGGCAACACGCGCACGGCGCAATAAACGAATAAATAATTTATAAATTTATAAAGTTTTTAACGCATCGCGCGTCGCGTCCCTACTCCTCTCGCAAAAATGCAAAGCGCCTGCGTAACTGCATTCCAATTTCCAGCGCTCGGCGGCTCGCACGAGAGCCCGAGGCGCGCTTACACAGTTTAATTGAATGCATAATAGAATCCCATTCTCGCAGCAGCTCGATAAAAAGAAGAGCTCGCGAGAAATAAAAATTTGCGCGCGCACGCGCTTATACATATATATATATCCCCGCCTTTGCTCGAGCGGCTTTTAATAGAGGCCGAATAACGAGATAGCGGACAATCGGCGCGGCTGTTCGGCTCGGAAAAAAGCGTATATACAGGGGTCGGCTGAGCCAGTAGTGGCTCGCGCGCTTCCCATTTATCTTTAATCGGTAGACGACGCCGCGCGTCACTCTATCATTCCCCCATCTGGCTCGCTCGTCCGGCGCGCGCGCGCGCGGCGATACTCTTAAGATTCCTTAATTAAACGACCTGACAGATACATCACTAAAGCATCCCTTCCTCTCTCTCTCTCTTTTCTTGCTCTTTCTCTTCGTTCCGACGGACGAGCGCGCAGGAGGCGGCCTGTTGTATATATATCAAGAGCGCCGATCTTTTCTCTCCGCGCCGAAGAGAGAGGGAAGACGAAGGAGGTAAAAATGGCCCGAGGGGGACGGGGGAAAGCTAGAAACAGCGAGAGCAAGTCGCCGGAAAAAGCGGATTTAAGATTAAGGACGGAGAGCGCGAGGAGGGAGGTATATAGGATGCCGGGCTTGTTTGGGATAATTAAGAGCCGGAGAGAGCTGAAGAATTCGATTTAATGATGCAGCGAATTTTTCGGCTCTGCGCTCTCTCTCTCTCTCTCTCTCTCTCTCTCTCTCTCTCTCTGGGCTGTAGCCTGGATTAGCGGAATTTCCGAGATGAGTAGATTTTGGGAAGTAAATATTTCAACGGCTAGTTGTTTATTTGTTGATGGAGTTGAATTTTTTAGTAGTCGTGTGCGAAAATCGGATTTTCGAATAAATAACCAAGTTCTTTTACAGTATGTCGAAAAATGTTTGGCTAATAATTAATATAATTATCGAAACCATTTAGTACTATAAAAAAAAAGTTACTTCATAAAAAAGCATTTACATCCTGAATAAGACGAATCTGGCCCACCCAGGATATCGTCTGGACGTATCTCCATTATTTAATTGTCTATGCTTCCTCCACACCGGCTACACACAATTCCTCTCCGGTTGTCAAAAGACTCAAAAATCTCCACTCCAATTAGGTGATCTAGCTTTTCCGAAATCTCTTAGATCAAAGTAGAAGCTAAGAAGATCCAGATGCGTACGTACTACCAGAAAAGCCGAAAAAAGAAAGAGAGGGAGAGATCGCGGAGAGTGCTAGATATATATCGAGTATCTTGGTTTTCCTTAAGCTTATCTCTTTCCCTTCCTGCTCTCCTCGATTCTTCCGCTTGCTCGCATTATTCTGGCGTCGAGTGCCTCCCGTCCGTCCGTCCATTCGATCGCTCGTCATTCAGTGAAACCTGCGGACGAACGAGCCGAGCTCAAGGGCACCGCGGAAGCTGAGCCTCTTTGTGGTTCTTCCCTTCAAAGTCGCTTAACTCGTCTCTCGCTTTCTCTCCCTCTCTCTCTCTTTCTCTTCTTCTTGCTCTCTGTGATCGTACAGCGTGAGCTGAGACGCGCATGACTGCAACAAGCAACTCTTATCTGTTTGGACTCTCTTTCTCTAGTTTTTTTTTTTTTGTATAGGTTGTGCTCTTCTGGAGAGTGCGTTTCATGATGTTTAAATAAATATTTTTTTAGTATTGTAGTGTACTCGAGTGTTCTGATTCTATTTGTACGAAAAACTTTTTAAAACTTTTATTATTTTTCGCTAATTGAAAAGTCAATGCTTTTAGGTAGATTTATATGCAATTTATACCAATGAACATTTCATACGTGAAAACAGCATCCTATAAAGGAAAATAGAGGAAAAAAATAAAAAAATCAATGACGCGCGAATCGACTCTATTTCGTGTATTACTATTGACACTGTTTATAAACTTTTCAGTTTATATCACGCACGGACCAATGAAAAAATACTGAATAATTTCAGAACTCTCCGTAAATCAACGAAAAAATGGCTTTTTCGAACATTTGCTGCGCGTGAAAGTGCACTTCAAACGTATGCGCTCCAAATTGATCAAATGATTACCTTACATTTTCCAAAAATCAAGAGCTCTCTTCTCCCCTGAATTGTTCGTATCTCCTTTAAAACAAATACCCATTTTACTGCCAAACCATTTCACAGTTATAATCACAAATGCCATTAATTTAACACTCAGCCACCGAAAAATCCGTTTATCGAAATTCCAATATTTTGCAATCTCTTACTCTCTCCCTCTTTCTCCACACACACTTGTTCTAAAAAACGTGCATGATTCGAAATTTAATTAAAAATAATTATTATTTTGTTTGAAAGTTTATATAAAAATAATACCTTTCCTAAGATAGTTTTTTTTATTTTAAGATAAATTTAATTTTGTTGTTGATTTAAACTCATGTGACGTTATTCTTCCCCCCTCGCTAAACATCTTTCAAACTCCACTTGAAAAAGTGTGGTTTTTATCAAATATAGGTGTAACTATTTATCCGAGACGTGAATCTTAAAGTGCTGTGATGGTTATATTGTTTTTGCTGTCAAATAGATTGTAAACACATAATTGAAAACTTTAGAGTGCTCCTCAAAAGGTGACAACTCAAATGCACCAGCGTTGCTCTCTAGTCTAATATAATTTTCCTTTTACAATTACAATTTATTTAAAACAAAATAATCAAAGTTTGTAAGTTGTAATCGAAATTCAAAATTAATTTTTAAAAAGCTTGACGTACAAAATTGCAAAAACGTAGCTGTAGCTCGCCGACCAAAATAAAAAATTTGATGGCAAAAAACAGACAGCGGTCAAAGCGTGTTCAATTTTTCCCGACGAACTATAATTTTATTTTTGTAATTTTGTATGTTCAAGTTTTTTAAAATTTTTTCAAAGTAATCAGGAATGTCCATTACAACCGACGAAACTTTGTTAATTTTGTTTTCAGTACAACAAATCAATTAAAATTGTAAAAGAAGAATTTTATCCTACTAGACGGCGCTGCAGGTCCAAGTTATTTAAAAAAAAAAAAATGATGCCTGTTCCCTATTCGGTTGCGGCGCATCTCCAGCATGTAGTCGTTTTCTTAATCCTCATCCTGTCTTTTCTCGTTGTGCCAGCGACTCCTGTACTTGAAAGTACATATACTTACCGGGGCCGGGAAAATATCTCGCTTTTGTCATGCCAGTTCCTCGAGGCATTTTTCCTCCGTATATGTACACGGCATTCCGCGCGCTCGCGCGCTTTTGGTTTTGCCGCTGAGAAAAATGTTTTGCGATTTTTCTTCTCCGAGGAAAATGGTCCGCGCCGCCGACGGAAAAATTACGATAATAATATTGGAAAAGCCACCGCCCCGCGAGTTGAGCTTGTTCGTTACAGATAACAAGATAAATTCAGCTGTGTTTCTAAATCCAGCACGCGGGAATGTAGCGGAGGTATTATTTTCTTCGATTTATCGGGTGATTTTTAGATAAGACGTTTATTCTGGCTTTTCACATTTTTTTTTTTATTATGAATGGTGCTTTTTGAGCTTATGAGTTCAATTTGTTAATATCTCAAGTACAAGTAAGTATCGTCAGTCTAATACTTACAATAAATGATTTTTTTCATAAACTAATAAACATCAATAAAGAAATTGTATATATTGCCCCTTAAATGTCAATAATATTTCAAGGTGTATTTAAACTTTGATAGACCTGCCTATAATAATTTTGAAATTAAAGTCCTAGAGAAGGCATAAAACTTCAAAAAATCCATCAAACATTAAAATGTATATTTCCACTTTCCAATTCCGCGCAATATTTCGATATGCGCGGGCGCGTGTAAAGCTGAACGGGAAAATTTTTGAGACATCACGCAAGTTCCTCACGTCATCCATATAGATAAACACGCCTCCGGCGTTCCGGCTCTCTTTTGATGTTCCGCAAATTCGTTCATCTCATAAATTTTGACGATTTTTTTTCCGCTCCTTTCGCGTGCGGAGCCTTCGACTACGTCTCTTGTTTTCATATTTATTCTCTCAATCTTCTTTCTTTTACCTACCCTCGCGAATCTCTTTTAACGTTGCGAATGCGTTTGTAATTTCTTTGTTACGAGTTGGGCTTTTTCTTGAAGAGTTTATCAAGGTGCGAGCGCTTTTATAATTTGTATAACTAATTTTTTATTGTACTTAGCATTTTTTATCTTTGGTCCTAATGATTAAAGAAAATAAAGACGGAGAAAAGTTTTTCTTTTTCATGTATTTATTTATTTGGTGGGGCTAGGTTGTATAGGAGGTTCTGATGTGTTCTCTTCGTGTGTCCGATTTTTAGCCGAGTAACTATAACTTGTCCGTTTCTTGAAAGTTTTTCAATTTTTGTTTTTGAAAAAATATCGTCTCTATGGTTATCTCTCTTGTAAACAAATTAGATTGGCTTCACGTTCACGTTCACAGATGAGTCTTTGTAGGTTGGGTAAGCGTTTATAATAACTATTCAAATTCCGTTGGATAATATTAAAGAGCACTTTTAATCTAGCAAGGATTTTTTTTTTTTTTTAGTGTTCTTCGATATTAATTGTTTCCTCAGTCATAAACCAGTCCGATTGTTCTATTTTCCTAATTAGCTTAGTAAATTTCGATTTGGTGTAAGATGAGTTTAAATCCGGATATAAAGTACGAAGCATGCTACTCAAGTCTTTTGGATTAGGACAATATTCTTGAGCCATTTCAATTTCAAATGGTCGGTGAAAGCTTTATCTATAAAGGATTTAAATGTTAGAAAATCCATTGGTAATTTATTTAAGGAGTTTTGAAAAACTGGTTCAAGAAGAGCTAAGGAATCAATTAGATTAGATTTGTTTTTATTGTTAGATTCATTTGGTTTCACTTTTTTGGTAGGAGCTTTTATTTTGTTTATGTTTAGTTCTTCAGAGATTTTTTCTGTCTTGGTGTTTACGTTTTTTGGGTCTGATAGTGATTTTAAATTAGACTGTGAATCGGACAGATATTTTATTCCATCTTTAGATGTCGAGTTCGAAGCTTGTGATAGAGGTTTTTTAAAGGTTTGTTTGTAATTTTCTTGGTCCGAAGGCTCGAATATTATTGATTGAGGAGGAGCGGCACTTATGTTTTGCTGTACATTCTCTTGAGTTAATGTTTGTAAGTTTGGTTCAGACATTATGTTTATCCGTGTATCTGGATATAGGTCGTATTTATTATGATCGTCAATATAAGAATCTTGAGGCGTCGCTGTTGATGTCGAGTTTTTCAAATAAATGTCCTTTTTGATGGGAGTACTAGAAGTCGGTTGAGAAATATTCATATTATTTGATTCGTTATTTAGGGGGCATTGTTTTACAGTGTGTCCTGTTTCTTTGCACAGAAAGCAAAGCATTGAATCCTTTGATACAAAAATGCGAGTTATGGAGCCCTCGTAAGAAATTTGAAAAGATTTGGGGATTTTATC